>OX578280.1:68860502-69065502 GCA_951217055.1 Gerris lacustris | reverse complement strand
CGAGGATGATCTAGGAAACCCTAATAATTTCCCAAATCAGGCTTAGGCTGAGGTAGACATCCAAAAACATTAGTCCAATATACTTGTACTCGGTGCACTGTGGTTAGAACCACAGAAGGGTGGGGCCCTAATATCGTTGTCTCGTATCCACCTCGGATTATTTTCTTGTAAGCTTAAACTTATCTTTATTGGAACGAAGTTCCTTATGGCACGTTCTGGAGCCCGGGAGTAAATCCAAAATCACCGTCACAAAATCACCGTCACGCTAAATCCGTCACGAAATTTACCGATGACGATAACTTGAGTTAAAGATCTCAGAGTTAATTGAAATTTGGTACACATGTTCATTTTACCAATGCCCAGGCTGAGTTCGTTGGAAAACGTTATCCACCCAAGCGTTCACACGCAACGCTCACGTAAACGTACCTCAAAAAGACGGAAAAAAAATGTTATTATGGAAGCCTGTTACTTGACTTGTTTATTTTTGTTATATGTCAAAATGTCATTTGGTTTTGTAAATATCGAAAATATAATCACGGTCTTGTTAAAAGTAAAATTGATCTGTGCTGACGCTTAGTTCTATATATTAGATATATTATTATTTATAATACTGCGTATTTAATTCAAGAAAAAATTCTAACTTCATCTATTTAATGAGACAAACAACTTTTTAAAATATTTTTTTTATTTTAAATCAAATTATAATTATTATTAACTACGGGAAACAGTATATATATATTTTTTAGTAAAACGAACACCGACACTGTTATTGTCTAAAGTACAATTGCAAGAGGCATATGTAAAATTTGAACCGGATTCAAGCAGAAGCTTTAGAGTAGGGAAGAGATATATTTTATAATATTTTAAATTAATAGGCCGGGTAGGTAGAAAACAGTCCTATTTCAATCCAACATCCTTTAACAAACATACTCTTTAACTATAAACTCATCATGATCAACTTTTTTCTTATATTCAATATATATTTTATAATTGCTCTTGCTAGGTGCAAACAGTTCGTTACTTTTAATTTTGTCTCTTTTACTGGTCTTATATTACTTTGCTTTGTAAGTTTCATCGCACATTTCCGTTTCCCCAATTTTGAACCACTTCCCGTGATTCAATCTTCCCCAAATTTTGCACATAGATACAACTAAGGTGAAGAATACAGAAACAAAAAAAAAAAAAAAAAAAAAAAAAAAAATGGTTGTAAATAAGACCAGTTTTGAAAAATGGCATTTTTATATTAATTATTCTAACTCCGCCATGTATAAGTAGTTAGCAATGTATACGTACTTAGCAGTGTGATTTTATAATTTATATTTAATGAAAAATGTAAGGAACTTCGTTCCTACCGGGTGTCCCGCGACACCACACGTACTTTTTTATCAATTTGTATCCTTGTTGACTGAACTACCCTTAACCATTGTCTTGAGCACCTCTAATTTATCTTATTATATTGTTATCATTCAACAACCTCTAAAAATTGCTTGTGAGTTAACTACATTTTAAAAATCCTATCTATTTATTTGTGAGTTTAATCACACTAAACTATTTGTCTTGTGAGTTTAACATCTTAACAATCATGACTTTTTATGTACTTGTGAAGTTTTATCAACAATTCTCTCATTATGAAGTTCTGAATGAAGTTGAATCTTTATGAAGTTGAATCTTTATGAAGTTTTATCAACCTCTAAATGCTTAATTGAGTTTTTAACCACCTTTAGCTACCTCTGAGTAACTTTATTATGTGTTTAACCATTTTTAACAGCCTTTAAAGTTTTAAATTGCGAGTTTAACCATATCTTAACAAATTCAATAATATACTTGTGAGTTTAATCACTTCTGAGAGTTCTCTTGTGAGTTTAATCACTTCCGAGAGTTCGCTTGTGAGTTTAATCACTTCTGAGAGTCCTCTTGTAAGTTTAATCACTTCTGAGAGTTCTCTTGTGAGTTTAATCACTTCCGAGAGTTCTCTTGTGAGTTTAATCACTTCTGAGAGTTATCTTGTGAGTTTAATCACTTCTGAGAGTTCTCTTGTGAGTTTAATCACTTCCGAGAGTTCTCTTGTGAGTTTAATCACTTCTGAGAGTTCTCTTGTGAGTTCAATCACTTCCGAGAGTTCTCTTGTGAGTTTAATCACTTATGAGAGTTCTCTTGTAAGTTTAATCACTTCTGAGAGTTCTCTTGTGAGTTTAATCACTTCTATGAGAGTTCTCTTGTGAGTTTAATCACTTCTGAGAGTTCTCTTGTAAGTTTAATCACTTCTGAGAGTTCTCTTGTGAGTTTAATCACTTCTGAGAGTTCTCTTGTGAGTTTAATCACTTCTGAGAGTTCTCTTGTGAGTTAAAATGAAGTCTAACAACTTCTAACAATTTACTCGGGAGGTTAATCAGTTCTGAATGCTTGATTGTGTGTTTAACCACTTTTAACAACTTTTAAAGCATTTACTTGTGAGTTTAACCATATCTTATCACCTTTATCAATTTGCTTTTGTGTTTAATCACTCATAATAATTCACTTGTGAGTTATACGAATTGTTAACTGTGTAACTAGTTGGTTGTGAGTTATGGGTCTGGGTTTGCTAGAGATTTTAGTTATAGTGTAATGTTAGTAGAAGTATTTAGTCGAGGTAATTAAGTGTCTGAGTATGTGAAATGTGGAGTTAGAGGCGAGACTTGAAACCTGTTGATTTAGAATTCCAAGCAGGAGTTTCCAGGAACCCACCTCTACGGTCTTTACTTAGCTTGCTGGGCCAATGCCCTCCCCTGTTCGGCTTCAACCTCTCCTCTGTACCCTTTACCTACCTCAACTATAGGGCACCACTTTCAACCTTCCTCATCTTCAAATAACATAAACAAAATATAATAGAAAATTAAACTTAATATAGAAATAGTACTAACAATAAAGTTGGAATGAAAGTACCTAGACATTATAAACAGAAAACTAAATCCACTAGAATGTTAGACTCGAAATGAAAATAGTAGAATATTAGATATGAAATGGAAGTATCTAGTCATAATATAACAGGAATTAGAGTTGGCATGAAAGTACCTAGCCATAATTAGCAAGTCATAATATAACAGGAATTAGAGTTGGCATGAAAGTACCTAGCCATAATTAGCAAGTCATAATATAACAGGAATTAGAGTTGGCATGAAAGTACCTAGCCATAATTAGCAAGTCATAATATAACAGGAATTAGAGTTGGCATGAAAGTACCTAGCCATAATTAGCAAGTCATAATATAACAGGAATTAGAGTTGGCATGAAAGTACCTAGCCATAATTAGCAAGTCATAATATAACAGGAATTAGAGTTGGCATGAAAGTACTTAGCCATAATTAGCAAGTCATAATATAACAGGAATTAGAGTTGGCATGAAAGTACCTAGCCATAATTAGCAAGTCATAATATAACAGGAATTAGAGTTGGCATGAAAGTACCTAGCCATAATTAGCAAGTCATAATATAACAGGAATTAGAGTTGGCATGAAAGTACTTAGCCATAATTAGCAAGTCATAATATAACAGGAATTAGAGTTGGCATGAAAGTACCTAGCCATAATTAGCAAGTCATAATATAACAGGAATTAGAGTTGGCATGAAAGTACCTAGCCATAATTAGCAAGTCATAATATAACAGGAATTAGAGTTGGCATGAAAGTACCTAGCCATAATTAGCAAGTCATAATATAACAGGAATTAGAGTTGGCATGAAAGTACTTAGCCATAATTAGCAAGTCATACTATAACAGGAATTAGAGTTGGAATGAAAGTACCTAGTCATAATTAGCAAGTAATAATAAACTGAAACTAATTCCACTAGCAACCTCTAAGTGCTTGACTAGAATGGGAATAAAAATTCCTAGTCATTATTAGCAAGTCATAACTAACTGAAACTAAATCTACTAGAATATTAGATTTGAAATGAAAATAGTAGAATATTAGAGTTGGAATGAAAGTACGTAGTCATTACTAGCAAGTCATAATAACCAGAAACTAAATCCATTAGCAACCTCTAAGTGCTTGACTAGAGTTGGAGTATAATTATACCTAGTCATAAGTAGAAGAAAACCTCTTGCAGATAGATGTTGTTTACTAACTGGACTATGTAAGTATTGATTACTTTTTGTCATGTTTTTTTTTATTTAATATGAAAATTAAATTTAAATTTAATTACATTGTAACAATAATTATTATTAAATAAAAATATACTGCCAATTGCTCCCCACATAGCTTCCTCACATCCTATCACAAAAATACTTACTTTTGGCCGCGAAAACACAATCCCCCCTCTCAGAAACTTATGATAAACTCGAAACGACACCAAACACAAAAGTTCGAAGCCGCGTCCCTTTTCCTTGGTTGTTCCCAAATATCGCTAATTTTTCCACCCATAAGTGGGTTGTTTCAACCGTCCCCGGTCTCCCCTACTTTTTGATTTTATGCGTTTACAAGCCATTAGTGTCTAATTTGTTTAATTGTTTCCCTCGCTTTTTTAATCTGTCAAAATTGTTTTGATTTTTTACATAAATTAATGTATCAATTTAGCAAAAGTTAAAGATCGCAGACGGTTCAAATTAATCTGGGGCTATCTGCGGGTTACTTCCGATAAACTATAAAAGTTTCATACAAATCAGAAAAGTACTTATGAAGCTATAGATGAAAAATGTTCTGCTATGTTTGTGTTCATGTGGAAGAGAAACAAATGATCGCAGAAATTTAAAACTTATATGGGACCAATCACAATGGGCTAATCACGATCTACCCTCCAATATGTTGGTTCGCAAAAATAGAGCGACGGACAGACCGACAGACAGACACGGTACCAAAAATGTTCCCTGATGTCTGAAACGGATTTCTGTCATGGAATTTTTGAAATTTGAGACCTAACAATTTTTCGTTCTTCAGAACGACCACGTAGCTTCCGTTACCTTCGGTAAGCTCGGAAGCAAAATAATAAAATAAGGGACTTAATTAAGATTAATATTATTGAGAACTTCCAATTAGAGTAAACATATTTACTACTACGTTTTTATTAGCTTGCATTCTTGTTTGTTTGTTTGTTTGTCCGGTTCAAATCTGGCAATCGATTTCTAACTAACTTCCCGAATAGCTAGACATATGAAACTTTTAGCATAGCTCAGAACACGATGACAATGCATTATTTTAATACTTTTAGCCATCTTTCAGCAGAATTTAATTAGTTTTCAGCAAATTTTGCTGTGCGGAAAGTTAGTTCGGAAAAAATCCGCCAGTTATTTTATTTGTTTTGCCATATCCAATATTTACGCAATCTTCATTTTGACGGGTCTCAAATTTGTGATAGATAAACATTGAATGACAGCGAAAAAGGAAATATCGATTATATTATTTATCGATTATATTATTTCAAATATATCGATGGCATGCTTTAGATTTGGTGTTGGGGAGATCCGTTGTACAAAGATTTATCCTTTTATATAGGTGTAAGATCAGCTCTCTGGATGGTTGTCATTTATGTGAAGTAAATAAATATGGAACTATTTTTTTTCACTAACATTATAATATTATATAACAATAACAATTATATTATCAACATTACATTCGATTCAACAGAAAATTTAAAAAGGTAGTATATAAAAAGTTCTTTTTATCTTGAAATTATAAATTTTACTGTTTATTTTGTTATAGTATATAAATCATTACGACTGAAGATGGTATCAAATATGAATTAGTGTCATACTGTAATTTATATTTGCACCTCATCTACCATCAATAAGAAAAATTATACTTTTAGAATACTGAGGTGATTCAAATTAATTATTAATAAGTAATAATTAACCTCTATATGTACCTAGTCATTAGAAACAAAAACTAAATCCACTAGATTATTAGTTATAAAATGAAAATGATGCTGTGATAATTCCGGCAAAAAGTTAAAATTTTGAAATAATAGTGACTAATTTGATTGAAAATAGTCCTTATAACATGTTATGCTGCCTAAAAATCTTTTTTTTAGTCGTCAACCATATTGGCCGCCATCTTGAAATAATTAAGTGTGACATTTCCTAAAAGTTTATAGCTATCACAAATGCTAAGATGCTCATGTGTGGCAAATTTCGTTCAAATCGGTCAATTTTTACGGCAGTTATCGTTAAGCAAACAAACAAACTAAATTTTAACATTTTCAAGGCTCTTAAATGAAGAACTCAGTACGCTGGTTCAATTACAGCGCTATCTGTGTTATTATTTTGAAGCTGTCAGTGAGGAATGTGTGGAGGAATGCGAGGCAGTTTCTTTATTTTACTTGACTCGAGATGCCAGTGGATTATTTTAACTAATTCTTCTCAAAGAAGAATTCCTCTATTAGGTTTTTTAACCTTTCTGTTTTTAACTTACCTGAGTCTACCTTTATACTTAGATCGTAGCCTTCACAGAAAATTATATTTTATATTTAATCTTAATTTAAAAATAAACTGTTGAATGACATTCTTTGAGTTTTAATTCACTGTAAGAATATAAGTTCAAATACAATCTCTTTAGATACTACTATTTTATAATTAACTAATTTTATTAATGAATAAATACTTCAAAGTTACTTTTTGGAATAATTTATAAATAAAATACATAAATTATTTATAAATAACTTTACAGATCATCGGTAAAAACAAAATAACTTAGTAATAAACTATTCAATGCGAAAAGCCACCTCCCAAAAACCCATATATTATTTAAAATCATAGATAACTTCCTCCTGGAGTATGTTAGTGTAGAAATGTGAGGAAAATGGAAAATTGACTTTCTATAGTTTAATTCTAAGGTAGTGAAATAATTTTAAATAAGAACAATTTTATAACTAAATAGAGAAAATAAAATTAAAGACGTAACATAAATTAAAATTATAAAAACAATGAAACATTTATAATTTTATTGAAAATCAAACAAAAATCGAATGTTAGTTTAGTATTTAGGCAATTCCGAGGAGCCCATAGTGCGATGTTTAGGCCATTCTGCAAAAACTATAGTACAGGCTTTAGGCCATTCCGTGGAACTCATAGTACAATGTTTAGACAATTACGCGGAACACATTTCATAGGAATACAGTGTTTAGGCCATTCCACGAAACCCATAGTACAATGTTTAGGCCATTCCGTGGAACCCATAGTACAAAGTTTAAACCATTTCGTGGAATCCGCATAGTACAGTGTTTAGGCCATTCTGCGGAACCCATAGTACAATGATTTGACCATTCCGCGAAACACATTTCATAGGAATACATTGTTTAGGCCATTCCACGAAACCCATAGTATAGTGTTTAGGCCATTCCGCTAACCCATAGTACAATGTTTAGGCCATTCCGTGGAACCCATAGTACATTGTTCAGGCCATTCTGCAAAAACTATAGTACAGGCTTTAGGCAATTTTAAGGAACCCGTTGTATAGTGTTTAGGCCATTCCAAGGAACCTAAAATACATCCATGTTTAGACCAATCCATGAAGCGCACATAGTACAGTGTTTAGGCCCTTTTGAAGGAACCCGTAGTATAGTATTTAGACCATTCCAAGGAACCTAAAATACATCCATGTTTAGACCAATCCATGAAGCGCACATAGTACAGTGTTTAGTGTTTAGGCCCTTTTGAAGGAACCCGTAGTATAGTATTTAGACCATTCCAAGAACATAAAGTACAGTGTGTTTTGAGAGAAAACATACAATTTAATATACCTAAATTCTTTCAAAGAAGTTCGGATATCCTCTGAACATCTATCAAGCACTAGGGTTATTAGTTCATTTGAAATTTGACAACAATAATTTATATGCCTCCTTGAATATACAGGGTGGGCAAAAAAAATCCGCCTTTTTTTGAACACTTATAGCTCAGCTTCTGTAATAGATAGAGATATGGGGTTTGGGGGGTCTGAAAACTACATTCTTCGATTTTAAATTTCATATCTATAACTTTAAAAACTATTGGGTGAAAGCCATGCAATGACGGTGTCAAATAGGGTCTGTGTTTTTAAAATACGAACTAACTTTTTGTATTATTATATTGCTTTTCAAAGTATAATTGACCAGTGTTGCCTAACAAACGTATATACGCATTTAAATATAAATATAGATCTAAAAATCTTATAAATAAGAAGTGATGGTGATATGGTAAATTACAGTACGATTGCTATCGGACAAATGCATTAATGTGTTTTTTTTAGAAAATTATTTTACTTATTTAATTAAGTTAGTAGATCAAGTTAAGATTAAATGATATTTTGAAACAAGAATGTGTTCTTCAATATTATAGCGTGATAATATTGATCGCCTTAAGACCACTTAAGTTCTTCATTTAGAATTTGCATAAACACAATTGTTTTAAGTGATATTGAAGAGGGAAGATGTATAATGTAAGCCTGGGAGAAGACCTATAGAGTGTCTAAGATGTCCTTGGAATGAGCCTTCTACTCCCTAACTCCTACAGCCTTCACAGAGAAGCAAAAACAGGTGCATTCCGAACCTCTACACTGTAACAACTGTGTAACCTTTCACATAGAGTAATTTAAATCAAAATACACTGACTAAACCTGTGTTTTTCCAGACATTTTTGTTCAGGGAAACACTACACATATTTTACTAATACTTGGCAAAATGTATTTAATTAAAAAAACTGTTTAACAGTAGGCCAAATTAAAACACCTGTTGGAATTAAATGTTTAGGGAAACTATTTTAATAAATCTATTCATAAATATTATAAACTAATTTCACCCCGCGCGGAGCGCGGGGATTATGCTAGGTAATAGTGGCTATGTTTCCTATAATCATGTAGGCCTAGCAATTAAATTAAGTTCCTAAATAGTTTTGGTTTCCAAAGCCTTCTAGGAATAAAATCAGGACTATATTACACATCATTAATTCCATTGCTAAGAATATAATACTCTCCAAATCGTAGTTTGGAGTCTTGTACAGTTAAAAAATAGCCAATGGAAACTAAGTAATATAGCAATAAAAAAAAAGAAGCTAAATAAATATAATAAATAAGAAAATAAATGTAGACAAAACCAATTTGACTGGGAAGTCATTCAACAATCATCAACCATGATGGTGCATTAATTTAATTATATATTTAGTCAATTTTAGCTTATTTAAGGTAGAATCGATGGAGTTACGACAAAAAGTTATACGACCAAAGTTGTAGATCTTTTAAAATCAATTACTGCTGGCGCAATCAGCTTGTTGATACGACTTACCGTTTAGTTACCACAATAAGCCTCCAAAAAAACTTTAAAGTGCGTCCGCCATCTTTAATTTTTTAAGGGGGGTAAAAATATATTTTTTTTACTTTTCGGATTTTTCCAGTCAAAATTTTCAATTTTGACCAATGTACAGACAAAAATTTTATATATTTAGATGATAAACTCCGACCAAGATCTGGTGGCGCACGGTAAAAACTGTAAACTTAGCTTCATATAAAATCTTAACTCCCGAGTATTGCCGAAGTTGCGTCGGTACAGTCCGGAGCTAGTATGTTTTATTTTTTTTGTAAAAATGTTTTTCAGTTTGTTCATTAGTTCGATTTGGTTTTTTGAGCTGAGCGAAGCGAAGCTCTTATACTACAATTTGCATTTGGTTGAACACATACTCCTCCTGAAGGGCTGAACCGATCCGCACAAAATTCGGCACGGTCATAGTGACCAACCACAGGAAGGTACACATCTGAAATGGTCCAAATTGGTACACAGGGGTACGGGGTACAAAAATTAAAATAGTATATGCCCTTTATTATGCATGTTGTTGGAAAGCTCTTTAAGAGTAAAGTTATTGTTGTTATGTTCACTTTTATCATATTTCCATTTAAGAGGGGGGTAAATAGAAAAACTGGAAAAAATGCTTTTTAATTAAAAATTTGAAATATTACTATTTTTGATCCGATTTCATCTGTTTATAAATAAAAATGTTTATTGTTTAATATTAAAATGCACGATGAGCTCAATATTGCAAGCAGACAACTTCATTGTACACATAGTTATAGGATATAAACGACATTGACTAAATAACTACTAAGACAAAGGAATGTTGAGTCGAATGTACTTTGGGACAAAGGAATATCACACTTCTGTTTTTATAAGGGGAGTAACAGTTAAAAAGAATAACAATGCGTACACTTTCTTTAGATTGTTAATCCCCTCTGTTTTGTTTATAAAGGGTGTAACAATCTAAAAAAGTGCCGATATTTAAGTTATTAATATCTAAATTAATTTACTTAATTTTACTTATTTTTCTAAATAGAAAATTAAGCCTTTTGCCACGGACCTATAAGGGCTCGTAAAATATAAAGTAGTAAAAAAAAAAAAATAGACAAAATCGTAAATTTAAAAATATTAAAACAATTAACAATGCTTTTTAATTAAAAAATAATTGGAAATATTACTATTTTTAATCCGATTTCAGCTGTTTATGAATAAAAATGTTTATTATTAACTATCAGCTGTTTGATATATCCGATCAGCAGTTTATAAATAAAATTGTTTCCTCTTAACTATCAGCTGTTAAATATAAGTTTATTCATAACAAATGTATGTGTTTTTGATAAATGTGATCACATGGCGTGAAGCAAACAAATTAATGTAATATGAATTTTAACGCATGAATAAAATTTAAGATTAAAATGCACGCTCAGCTCAATATTGCAAGCAGACAACTGCATTGCACACCTAGTTTATTGATTATTCTTCAGAAGATGGAGATTAATTAGATCTATAAGCTATTAAAATGCTTTCTTTTTTTAAAAAAGGACAAAAACAATAATAAAATGTTTAATTTATAATTATTCTCATTGTATTTATTAAGATTTAAGGACTATCTCCTGAACTCTAGACCCTATTTTATATCATTATTAGTAATATTTTGTTTTTTAAAAAATGATATTTTAATGTTTTCAACTCTTATAAGAACGTGTTATTGAAATTGACTGTTAAGATAATGACTTGTCCACTGATAAGAAGAGAATGTTTCAAATGATTAACCTTTCCTTCACTGATAAGAAATCTTCAAACCTGTTAGATAGATATGAAACCATAATACAAATTTACAGTTAAATAATATTATAAAAAATCGGTCCGAGACAATTCAAACAAACTTTCTCATATAGAGTTCATAATTACTTAGCCCAGTGTTTTCTATTTATTAGTTTTCGTAGGTAAATTTAATTACTAGGCATCGCGTGGCTCTATCATTGAAGCGAGCGTATTGCAATAAAATATTGAATATTGAAATTTATTAATCATGATGAATGTCATAGTTGAAGATAAGTGGAAGAGGATAGTGTGAGGTAGAGTGGGGGTACTCGGTACAAAGCTTTACTTCCTAAACAAACCTATACACTATAAGAATCTTAACAACCCGTGATAGCTTTTATATTATTATTATAAATGTATCACTTCATTACTCAAATAAGGTTTGTTCCAACAGAGCCTCGGACGGTTCTAGAACTGCCGGGGGCATGCGCAGTATCGAAAGACCGTTCCTACACGCTTCTCGGACGGTTCTGGAACTTTTAGTCCCGTGTTCCAACAGAAAGTCGAACGGTTCTGGGACAGTCCTAGAACCGTGAAAACAGTTCCCGGACTGAAGCAGGAACTCGACCAGAACTACTAATACTAATATACGGAGGCGTGTAGGTTACACTACTACTACTGTTCAACTATAACCTGACATTTGTTTTCGTTTCTTTTCTTGATATCTCTGTTTCCTAGCGTGTTTTGTTTCTCTTTCCTCAGTTAATATTTATACTACTTCTTTCTTTCTTCTTTACGTATTATTTTTTTATCATGATAGTATATTGGAACAATAAAATATAATTTATATTTTACATATTATTATTTCCTCTTGATAATTAAAATTTCTCATAGCGACTTTGAGTCCTTTATAAGAATTATCTCCGATCTTTTTGTCTGTACATCCGCCGATGATTTACAGACAAGAAAAAAAACCAGATAAATTGTTCTTATAATTTTCTTTTTTGTAGTTTTGAACCCTTTATTTGTAAATATTTCTTAGTGTGTGGTTGACCTTTTCTTATATGAGGGTTTATTTTTAATAAGCCAAGATAAAATTCACATTTTATCATCCGAAACTTCATTCCGAGATCTCTGTGGAGGAAGGATCTTTCGAACTCGGGGATATCAATAAAATCCGTTTCATATACGTCTGTGCGTACGAATGTATGTACGTTCGTATGTAACTAAACCTTTAATAACATATCGCTTCAAGATATCGTATTGAGATGCGGTTTGCGGCATTTTTTACAACTTTTGTCGGAAAAACTGATGGCGACAAACCCGAACATCGTAGCTCACGACGTTTCGGAGCTGTAGTCAATAGTCACTTAAGCACGAAATCGGTCTGTCGAGGATAACTTCAGTAGACATTATTTGATTTCTATTTTGTTTGGGGTATATATTATTATGTGTCCTATTTGGTAGATTGTACCTATACTTTTTGGGCACAAGCGGTTTTGGAGATATTGGCATTTTAATGTTTTTACTTCCATGAAAATGGGTGTAAATACTGAGTTCTCTCTTGATCGCGTATTGACTCCACAACATTTCATGGAAGTCATGTGTAGGCTTTCCACACCGGTACTTTTTATGATTTAACAGTTAATGTTTAAAAAAATTACAATTTATACAAACAAATTTTGGTAAATTTTTAATAGGCAACTGAAACTAAAAGACAGGATTGTTACGAGCCTGACGAATTCCAAATGTGAGAGCGAAATATAATCATTTAGAAATGACAGTGTGATAAATTTGTAACTTTAAAAACTATTTGCCCTAATGTGCATTCTTATAAACTTTGTTGAGTTTAACAATAGAATATGTTAACAATTATATATGTTCACGTAAGTAATCCATTTCTGAGTGAACATAAACAAAACAAGTGGAGAGATACGAAGAGGAAAATAAAAACAAGATAAAGGGAGGTAACATGAAGGTTGCAGTTCTGAAAGAGTTCTAAAATCGTTCCAACAGGCTCCTCTTTTTGAATCAGTTCTGAACCAGTCCTCATAGACGCATGCGCATTAAAAAATCCTGAACTGGTTCTAGAACCGTCCTCGAATTGGCTGTTGGAACAAACCTAAATACTACTGCTTGTATCACGTTGAAATTTTACATACTTGTTTCAATTGTAATGGACGATGTACATTAAGTTTTATTAAAATCGTTACGTTAGAACGTAAGATATTGGTAAAAAGGTTGTTTTCTCTATTTTAAACGTTTAGGTCCGCTTTAATAGTTTTAGCGATCTTTATTAATTCACAGCAGTGTCGTTGTTGGTTTTACTAAAAAATGTTATTTGAAAAAAATGTTCGTCTCATCGAATAGGTGAGGATAGAATTTTTTCCCGTCCTGAAATTCCAATTTTAAATTTGAAGCTCACGTTTACGCGAGCTTCACGCATTGCGCGCGAACTCTTAGACGGATAACGCTGTCCAACGAACTTAGCCTGAGTATTAGTAAAAGGAAGATGTATACCAAATTTCAACTAAATCTGTCAACTTTTACTCAAGTTATCGTCGGACACTTAAACGTTACACACAGACAGACAGACAGACAGACAGACAAGATGCATATTTCGTTGAATGTAAGAAGCTCGCTTACGCTCGCTTCAATTGTTGAATATTATATCAATATTTCTCGTCGCCGGGAATCGATCGCAGCCTCTCTCCGTCCGCGTTTAAAGCTATTTTCCCAGGAATAGTTTTTCCAGGGAAAACGGCCTACATCGTTAGATTTGTATTTAAATGGACATATATAAGAATTTTTACTACGTTTTATTAGCTTGCTTTCTTGTTGGTTAGTTTGATTGTTTGTCCAGTACAAATATTGCAATAGATTTTTAACTAACTTCTCGAGTAGCTAGACATTTGAAACTTTTATAATAGCTCAGAACACGATGACAATGCATTATTTTAACACTTTTAGCCATATTTCAGCAGAATTTAATTCGTTTTCAGCAAATTTTGCTGTATGGAAAGTTAGTCCGAAAAAAAATCCTCAAGTTATTTTATTTGTTTTGAAATGACCCATTTACTATCTTCATTTTGACGGGTCTCAAATTTATGATTTATGACAGAAAATTTAAAAGCGTAGTGTATAATAATTACAAAATAAAAAGAACTTTTTATATACTACGTTTTTAAATTTTCAGTCATAAATTGAAAACCGTCAAAATGAAGATTGTAAATAGGGGCTATGTCAAAACAAATAAAATATCTTGCGGATTTTTTCCGAACTAACTTTCTATACAGCAAAATTTGCTGAAAACGAATTAAATTCTGCTGAAAGATGACTAAAAGTATCAAAATCATGCATTGTCATCGTGTTCTGAGCTATTCTAAAAGTTTCAAATGTCTAGCTACTCGGGAAGTTAGTTAAAAATCGATCAAGAGTTGTACTGGACAAACAAACAAACAAGAAAGCAAGCTAACAAAGACGTAGTAATAAAGTTCTTTTTATCTTGTAATTTTAAATAATAATCGTCGGAACTATTTTCGAGAAATTTTGTATTCACGTTTTTTCAAAGCTTTTGGAAGATAGCGCCCCCAAATTTGGAGCTAAAATTAATTTCTCAATTTCGCCTCGGGTATGATTTTTCTGAACACTTGTATACCAAATTTCGTCACAATCGGTCTAGTAATTTAGGCTCCAGGTATCTGCAAATCCACTTTTTTGGACTTGCGTGTAAACCATCAAAATTTCAAAATCGAATTTTCGTGCCATCACAATACTTTCTCTTTATATCAGAAAGTATTATTATATTATAAGAAATAACTTATTGAAATAATGATTATGTATAGTTACAATGTTTATTATATTCAATATAAATGACATCTGTACTAAAATTTAGTTAATTTTTGCCAAAAAAGGTTTTTAAGGATTTTTTATACTTTCCATATTCTGTGAGATACAGAATATGCGAACCCCAAAAGAAAATCCCCCACACCCCAAAAAAAATCTTACAAACAGATTTGGCTAGACACTTAGGATTAGGAGTGGTTTTCATTGCGAAGGACAATAAAAATGCATATAGTGACGTGGATTTAACGTCATTATAATAAATGGTTCAAACCATTTATTAAACAAACTTTTGAATGGCCGCCATCTTGACAAGGCTGGGTCGATTAAGCTGGTTGATGAACTCGTCCTGTTTGTTAATTTGACTTCAAACCCTGTATGTGGCGGAAATCACATACTTGGCCAATTAATTTTTTCTATCATTTTTGTGATTTCTTGATTATTCTGTCTATTAGCCACAGTTAATTTGTCAAATAATTATATTATGCAAAATTTCTTTACTTACCTAATAAATAATTTTATAACTAATTAAATTATGTATAGTTTTAGAAACGGATTATTATTAGAAATAATAGGGAGGTACTCCATATGAATATATATATATACGTATCTAGAAACATTTAATAACCCATTGAGAAAATATTATATAAAAAAAAGGAAAAAATAAGTATGGTAAATGGCTGTCCTTGGAAAGTATGCAGACTGCAGTCTATATTTATAAGGACGATGCATCTTGTTTAGGCTGAGATTTTGTATTTTTTTAATTCTTAAAAACTGGTTTTTGTAAATTTTCGAACAAGATAAATGAAAATGATTAATTTGAACCACCTTCAGTTGACTCAGGAAATCTGCATTCCATACATAATTAATTAATTTTGTTTACTAACTCAATATACATAAGAAAGTAGTGACATAACTACTAACTACAGCAACAAGAGTCCGAGTTCGATTCCATCCCTTGGTAGAATTATTTTTATCGAATGTGCAAGAATTTGATTTGATGTATCCAGGAAATTATTATTTTTTATTAAAAATAATCAAATAAACATTATTAACAAATAAACTCGAGACCTCCTTTGCCCGTTTTGATGGACGCCCATGAACAGTTTACAAATACAAATAATACACTGAATCAATTGTACACGTATAGACTGTATTAACAATGTCGTCTGTCGTCTATGTAGTCGCTTGGAGTCTAAACTACTGAGCCGATTTTGACGAAATTTGGCTCACTTGTTCCGAAAAATCATACCCCGAGGTCAAATTGAGAATGTAGGTGGGAAAGTTTAATAAAAGTAGTACCCGGAAAAAATGTATTTAATTTTCAGTTTGGCTAAATAAATTTATTTTTAACATATTTAAAAAGAGTTCAACATGTGGTTGTTTACCTTTTGTTTTTAATTTTCAACAAAATAAGATTTATTTTCATCAATATCTCGAAAATTAGATTTTATCCGGGAAAATGACTTGTACCGTATTTAAATGTACTAAAAATATAAGATTTTTTTTTTTTTTTTGAGAAATAATTTCTTTCTAACTTGTTTACTTTCTAATAAAAGGAGAAAGTATTGTGATTGCGCTAAAATTCGATTTTGAGATATCGATGGGTATACACGTTTTGAGGTCCCCTGAGTCTATAAAAGTGATTTTTTAAAAAAATATCTGAGTGTCTTCTGTCGTTTGTCTGTGCAGACGCCTGGAGCCTAAACAATCTCGACCGATTTTGACGAAATTTGTCATACATCTCCAGAAAAACCACACCCCGAGGCGAAATCGAGAATTTTAGCTCCAAATTTGGGGTTGCTACCCCCCAAAACTCGGAAGAAACGTGGAAAAACATTATTTCTCGAAGAAAGAAAAAATCATATCCTGAGGCGTAATTAATAAAATAATTTTAGATCTAAATTTTAACGGTTCTACGCCCCAAAAACTCGAATGATGAAAAAATCGACGATTTTGATTAAATAATTTTTAAAATGTGTTCTATTTAAATACGAATCTAATCATACATGTAGTATTCCCAGAAAAAAACCTAGTTCTTGAGAAAATAGTTATAAACCTGGACGGTGAGAGACCGGTTCGATTCCTCGGAAAAGAGAAGTTACTTTTATGGTAAATTTTGATTTGGAAAAATTGACTTGTGAAAAAATTGAAAGCTTTAAATTCGGGACAAGGTATCATTAACGTCAGAGAAAATCATTCTCCTGCGTAGCTTAGTTGGTTAGAGCGCTATACTGGAAATAAAGAGGCCAGTGGTTCAAATTCCGGCGCTGGAGTCTATTTTTCTCTGACTGTTTCCCGTAGTTAATAATAATTATAATTTGATTTAAATTAAAATTTAATCTTTCCGTTGTATGAATACTACCAAAATCGTCAAATATGAATTTATAATTGATTGTACGAGGTACAGGTACTAATTGGGTACTTTATAATTATAAGCGTTATTTCTCGGTCTAGTTCTATGTCATTAATGTTGACTTCTCAGACTTGTGGAAAAATTGAAAGCTTTAGATTTGGGTCAAGGTATCATTAACGTCAGAGAAATTCATTCTCCTGCGTAGCTTAGTTGGTTAAAGCGCTATACTGGAAATATAGAGGCCCGTGGTTCAAAACCCGCCGCTGGAGTCTATTTTTCTCTGACTGTTTCCCGTAGTTAATAATAATTATAATTTGATTTCAATTAAACTTTAATCTTTCCGTTGTATGAATACTACCAAAATCGTAAAATATAAAAATTAAATGTAATTCAGGAAAACCGAAAGAACTGATAAATGGAAAACACTTGATCAAGTAATTAAGTTCTCCAGTATGGAAAAAATTAAGCACGTGATGCATCAAACGAATAATTTATTTTCATTTGAAGCTACAGGTAATTATTTATACAGCAAATAATTTTCAAGTACTCAAAAGCAATCAATAATTTGATGCTGCGAGATAGGAGAAGCGACTTAGGATGTTTTTCCTTCAGATCGGCTTCAACTCAAATACGACCTTCAGAGCTTCGTACTTTGAGAAACAGCATTCCAAACTTATACCTTCTTTTTAAATCAAAAACAACACAATATTCTTATTTTTATTTTTCAATTCTTTCGTATAATTTTATCACTAAAAGGTCAATACTCTCTGAATAATTTAGAAAAAAAAAATTCCAGAAATGTTTAAAATTTCACCTACTAATGAGAAAAAGTTGTCACCTAGTTTTTTATCCCGATAGCTTTCCATTTATGAATTTATGTAATGTAACAGAATAAATATACTGCCAATTGGTGTGGCACATAGCTTCCTCACATCCTATCACGTACTTTATTGACATTATGCTTTTAAAAGCCATTATTGTCTAATCCCCCCCCCTTTTTTAATCTGTCAAAATTGTTTTGATTATTTACATGAATTAAAGTATCAATTTAGCAAAAGTTCAAGAGTGCAGAAGGTTCAAATTAATCTGGGGCTATCTGCGGGTTACTTTCGATAGACGATAAAAGTTTTACACAAATCGGATAAGTACTTTCGAAGGTATAAGTGCAAATAAATGAATGTAATGTTGAAAGAGAAAAAAAAAAAAAAAAAAAAAAATAGGTGCAGAAGGTTGAAACTTATATGGGACCAACAATGAGCTAATTATGACCTACCATAGGAATTTAATTAAAATCGGACGTGTAGTTTTTAAAATATATTGGTTCATAAAAAATGAGCGTCAGACCGACAGACAGACAGACCGAAAGATAGACCAACAGACAGACACGGATGCAAAAATGTTCCCTGATGTCTGAAACAGATTTTTGTCTTGGAATTTTTAAAATCGGAGACCTAAAAATATTTTCGTTCTTCAGAACGATCACAAAGCTCTCGTTACCTTCGGTAAGCTCGAGAGCAAACGAAATTTATAATGATAAATTACTTTTATAAATTGAGAATAATTTCTACTTTGATAATTACTACCTTACATTAAATTTTTTTGGTAAAATAACTTCTTAAATGCTAAAAATTGGTGGAAGAGGTGAAATCCTATCATAATATGTTCATCAGATGAAATACGATTTTTGGTATTTTATTATAATAAGCAGTCCAAACACTTTTATATTTATCTAGGTTTCACGCCATGTATTCAGTTTTGAATATACGTGTAGTGATTAAGTACAAAACTGAATAAATGTCATAAAAGCCATATAATAGTCGAAAACTGCAAAGCAAAAAAGTAAATAAATAAATAATAATAATAATTATAATGGGAGTTCAAAGAACAGACAATTTAAAAAAAAAAATTAATAAGGCAGCGAAAATGGTCATCTAATCAAAGTAATTATGAATGGTACTAGCATAGTAACAAAGTATATCAAAACAACAATCTATGAATGAAAAAAAAATTGATAAGAATTATAATCTGAAGTTTGGATCCTTGAAGGGTAAGAAGAAGAAAAAGACTAGTACTCTTTCATGCTAGGTGGCAACGTTTCGGCTAACACAAGCCATTTTCGAGCCTAAAAATAATATTTATTTATTGTAACATGACATACAGAAGAATAATCATGATAGATAACATATTGGAAATAATCTAGTAATTTCCTCTATCCTAAAACGTTAAAAATCTATTCTCAAGCAGAAAAAAATGGTGATAATTTGAGTTGTGTTAAGTCTCATATAGGGGAACTTATCGTTCCCCTTATGGTATGATAAATAATAATAATAATTATAACGGGAGTTCAAAGAACAGACAATTTAAAAAAATTTAAATCAAAGTAATTATGAATGGTACTAGCATAGTAACGAAGTATATCAAAACAACAATCTATGAATGAATAAAAAATTGATAAGGTTTAATTTAAAATTTTATCAATGAAAAAAAAAATAAAAAAATAAAAAAAATAATAATAACAAACAGCTGTTGAGAGAATCATTTGTTTTTATATTGTTGAGGTCAGCAGATCAGCTGACTGATCAAGATTTAAAAGAGGAACTCTTTCTATTCATAAATTGTTGACACTGATAACAATGTTGACCCTCTTATCAATGGGTGTAGTTTTTATATTGATTATGTTAACACTAGAGTTTTGAATGGGTGATATCTACTCTTATCATTACCGATGTGTTAGAAAAGTATCAAAACTAACATGAAATACCTCTTCACTGCAGTAAATGATAAGCTTAGTGATAAGAATTTATAAGCTGATTAAAATATATGATCAGCTGAGCTCTTTCCTTCAACAGCTGTAATTAATATAAACAAATCAATAAGTACACTGTGATTTTAGTTTGTTTATAATTTTTTGTAATTTTAAATATTATTTTATAATTGCTAATAGTCCAGAAGATAGCGTTCATTAAAGCCAATAAATGCGTTCATAAAAGTGCTAATTTGTTGATTACCTCCAAGAATAAGTGGTGGGCAATGTTCGTAGCGGGGACATTAAAACCACCTATATGCTGTTAATGACCCCTATAAGCTGTTAAAGACACGTATAAGCTGTTGAAAACACCTATATGCTGTTAAAGACACCTATAAGCTATTTAAAAAAACACCTTTATGCTGGTAAAGACACCTATAAGCTTTTAAAAACACCTATATGCTGTTAAAGACACCTATAAGCTTTTAAAAACACCTATATGCTGTTAAAGACACCTATAAGCTGTTAAAAACACCTATATGCTGTTAAAGACACCTATAAGCTGTTAAAACACCTATATATGCTGTTAAAGACACCTATAAGCTGTTAAAAACACCTATATGCTGTTAAAGACACCTATATGCTGTTAAAAACACCTATAAGCTGTTAAAGACATCTTTATGCTGTTAAAGACACCTATAAGCTGTTAAAGACACCTATAAGCTTTTAAAAACACCTATATGCTGTTAAAGACACCTATATGCTGTTAAAAACACCTATAAGCTGTTGAAGACACCTTTATGCTGTTAAAGACACCTATAAGCTGTTAAAAACACCAATGAGCTGGTAAAGTACACCTATATCCTGTTAAAGACACCTATAATCTGTTAAAACACCTATATGCTGTTAAAACAGAGGGTTTCGTTGGTGTTGTAAACATAAAATTAGTAAGAGGGGGGGGGGGGGGGGGTTATGTGGGTTTTTTGGCCCCTAATTTCTAGGAAACTGAACATCCATGACACTCTGAAAGCACATTTTTAACCACCAATGATTTCAACACAAAAAAGGTATTCTATTGGTGAAAAGCTTTAACGTGAACTGTTATAAAAAGAAATTGGTAGTGCGTGAAGTCTCACGTAAAAAGGGTTTCGTTGGTGTTGTAAACATGGAATTAGTAAGGGGGGGGGCTAGATTTTGATGTTTTTTGTCAAAATGGCGTAGAAAATTAAATGCTTTCCACAAGTGTTATATATTTTTGTAATCTACTCTTCAATACCTTTCATTTGATACCTCACTCAAAATTTAAGTGGGGGGGGGGGGGGGGGGGGGACACACGCTACATTTTAATGTTTTTTGACCTCTGATATCAATTTTCATAAAAAAAAGTTAAGCGGTGGGTCAACTTTTACAACGAATGGTCATGTGTCAAGGCAATGCATTAGGTCTAAGGTAAGGTCTCTTAGTAGTGACCAAAAAATTGGGTTTTCCAAAGGCCTAATTTTTTGGTCACTAGCCTTCAAAGAATTATTGGGTCTATTATTTTAGAATAGAAGGGACTGTGAGTCATAGTTGTTATTTACAATTTTGTTGGGTGACAATTATAGATACTGTAAATTTGGCGCTGAAAATTTAGCGCCCCCAAAGCTGGAGCTAAAATTTATTTCTCGAATTCGCAATGTTTTTCTGAACATGTATACCACGCGGCTGCATAGACGGCAGACAGACATTTTTTAAAAAACACTTTTTTGGATTCCGGGGACCTGAACTAGTAAATCCATCAAAATGTCAAAATAGAATAAATTTTTTTTTTGTCAAAAATAAAGAAATATTTTTTTTTTCACGTTTTTTCTGAGTTTTCGGGGGTCAACGGCCCCAAATTTGGGGCTATATATATACCAAATTTCGTCAAAATTGGCCCAGTAGTATAGCCTCCAGGCGTCTGCACAGCCAGACAGACATTTTGTAAAAACCACTTTTTTGGACTCAAGGGACCTCAAAACGTGTAAATCCATCAAAATCTCAAAATAGAATTTTCTCGCCAACACAATACTTCCTCTTTATATGAGAAAGTAAAAAGGCAGTAAATACAGTTACAGATAAAATGTTAAATGAAGTTTACAAATCATTTACGTATTAAATTAAGAATTTTAATTTAAATCAAATTATAATTACTATTTACAACGGGAGACAGACAGAGAAAAAATAGATTTCAGCACCGGGATTCGAACTACGGGCCTCCTTTATTTCCAGTAATGACGCTCTAGCCAACTAAGCTATACTGAAGAATAATTTCCTCTGTCGATAACGCTACCTAGTCCCGAATTAAGCTTTCAAATTTTTCCTAGAAGGAAGTCTAGAAGTCAACATTATCGACATTAGAGCTAAACCGAGAAATAACGCTTGTAATTATAAAGTACCCAATTAGTACCTGTACCTAGTACAATCAATTAGAAATTCAAATAAAGGAGGTCCGTGGTTCGAATTCCGGTGCTGAAGTCTATTTTTCTCTGTCTGTCTCCCTTTGTAAAAAGTAATTATAATTTGATTTAAACGTTCTGTAGTATTAATACTACCAAGAACTTAAAAATTATATTAAAAGAATTTATAGAGAGAAATTGTGATGGTGACATTGATTTTGATGGATTCACACGTTTTAAAGTCCCCTGAGTTATTCTTTGAGTCTATCTATGACTATGAATAAGTTTTATATTATCCCTCTACAAATAAATTTACTTAATTATAAATATTCATAGGTTCTTGGTTTGAATTCGGGTGAAATAGTTTATTTTTATCTGTTCATCCTCCATTCTACATATTATCTAATTTAATTAATTTCAATAATCGAGCTAAATTATAGATTTTGGCTTTGAGTATGATTTTTCTGAGAATTTATGCCAAATTTGATCTATATTTGATTGGCCTATTATAGTTAATGCTTCTCGTGTCTACACAGACTACAGACAATATAAAGAAAAATAATAACAATTTTTGGATTCAGGGGACCTTAAAACGTTTAAAACAACAAAAATCGAATTCTCATACATTCGAAATACTTTCTCTCAACTTATACTACGTAATATGAAAAAGTAAAAAATTTTATCTACGATTGATACGAAATATAAACATTATATCTTTGTTTAGATGCGTAGAAAGTGATTCTTTCGTACTTGTATTCATTGCGCATGCGCGTCTCATAGTTCTGAATAATTCCTTTTCTTTACCACACTAGTGTGGTAAAGAAGAGGAATTCTTCAGCTTTACGCACGATTAGCAAGTTTGTTTACATTTAACAAAACTAATTTGCTGTTCTTTTATTAAAGTAACTGTTTATATCGATTTTTTTGTGAAAAACAATGAGTGAATCAAGTGACTTTGACGAAAATGTGGAGAATAATAATCCTCCAGAAATAATTAATTCGGCAAAAAATACAACTAATGAATTAATGCCATCTTTATCAAGAGAGAGATACGAACTTACATACAGCAAGTTTATTTGTTTTTGTATTTATTATTTAAATCTAACAATCGTAGATAAAGTACGGTACGCAACTCGTGCGAAAACGGCATTTTGCATTGCTCGTGTGGTTTTACTACCCTCGCAATCGCTCGGGTGCAAACTCCACACTCGCATGCAAAATGCTACTTTCCACACTCGACGCGTAATGTACTATTAAACGTATTTAAAATAAAGTACGTTAAAAAAGTGAAAACAAAAATTCAAATTCACAAGTACATTCTTTAAAATATAACTTCAAATATTTTTTTCTCTTCAATATCTTATCAAAAGCTGTGAAGTGGATTTATATCATCATCTTAAAAAAAAAATCTAAAAAATTGATAACATTAATGACGAAATTCTTTTTTCGATAAAAAAAGTACTGAAGGTATTTCATACACAAATATAAAATTTACACGAAGGATTTACCATTAAATACCTAAATAAAACACACACAAATATATTTGTGTGATTGTATTTACTTGGATTTCCACCTGTGTTATTACTTATTACTTCCAGATCTCAGTTTAGAGTTTTATACAAATAAAATTTAAGTGAATTAATATGTTATATGGGTGCAAGTTTTTTAATATTTTATTTTTGAAGACAACATTGGTTTTGTTATCTTATCTGTAGAATTAATATCGTATCAGGAATAGGAGACAATCTATCTTATATTATTTATATTATGTTTTCCGTCTTTTTATTAATCTATGTATGTGTCATGTTTATTTGTATGACACATAATTATATCTTGTGGTTTTTTTTTGTGTGTGATAAAAAAATGGAATTATAATGTAATTTTTACTACGTTTTTATTAGCTTGCTTTCTTGTTTGTTTGTTTGTATGTTTGTTTGTTTGTTTGTTTGTTTGTCCAGTACAAATATTGCAATCGATTTCTAACTAACTTCCCGAATAGCTCTAGACATTTGAAACTTTTAGAATTGCTCAGAACACGATGACAATGCATTATTTTAATACTTTTAGCCATCATTCAGCAGAATTTAATTGCTTTTCAGTAAATTTTGCTGTATGGAAAGTTAGTTCGGAAAAAAGTTATTTTATTTGTTTTGACATGTCCCATATTTATACAATCTTCATTTTGACGGGGTTTCAAATTTGTGATTTTTTATTAAGAGGTAAATATTGAATGACAGCGAAAACACAGACTACTAGCGCTCCACGGGAATTTTGGTTTATATTGAAACTAAATCTTTTACACCATTCAAAAGATAAAGAGCTTCTTAATTCAAAGAAATAAATTAATAAATTAATTTGTCAATTTACTAGATTCGAACCCGGGAACTTTCTCATTCTGAACTATCGCGCATCTCATTCGGCCACCGAGGCTGTTTATTTTTTTGTATTGTTTATTTACAAAATAGTACAAATGTCAAAAGGTCATATGTAGTTTACAATTTTAACCACCATATTCTCGTGGAGCGCTAGTGCTCTTACACCTCTAGAATACTGGAGTTGGATACCCCTGGTTTAATTTTTCTTCATCTGTACTTCTTTACTTGTACTCATTTTTCTTCTCTTACCGTCCCCTACACGGGGGTATATCTATGGCCCGGTTTAGATTCGGTGTTGGGGAGATCCGTTGTACAAAGATTTGTCCTTTCATAGGTTTAAGATCAGCTCTCTAGATGGTTGTCATTAATGTGAAGTAAGTATATTCGGAACTTTTTTTTTTCACTAACATAACAATTATATTATCAACATTACATATGATTCAACAGAAAATTTAAAAAACGTAGAAAAAATATAAAACGTTTTTTTTTATCTTGTAATTATTTAGAATGAACTTATTTCCAATATTGTAATTACAAAATAAATAAATTTTCAGTGATAAAAGAAGACCGAATTTAAATTCTAGTAATATAGAATGTTATCAATTTATTTGTAAGTAGACAAAATCAATCAATTTGTCTGAAAAATAGACTGTCAATTAGTGTGGCACATAGCTTCCTTGCTTCCTATCCACGTACTTTATTGATTTTATGCTTTTACATGCCATTATTGTTTAGTTTATTCAATTGTTTCCCCCGTTTTTTTTAATATGCCAAAATTTTTATTGGTTACATGAATTAGAATATAATTTAAAAGTTAAAGAGCACAGACGGTTGAAATTAATCTGGTGCTATCTGAGGTCTACTTTCGTCAAACTATCCAAATTCATAAGGTAGAAACTTATATGGGACCAACTATGGGCTAATTATGACCTACCATCCAAATTTCAATAAAACCGGACAAGCAGTTTTTAAGATACGTTGGTTTGCGAAAATTGAGCTAAAGACCGACAGACAGACATGGAACCAAAAATGTTCCCTGATGTCTGAAACGGATTTCTGTCTTGGAATTTTTGAAATCGGAGACATAAATATGTTTTGTTCTTCAGAACGATGACATAGCAACATTCTTTACCTTCGGTAAGCTCTTGAATCCAGTTTGCTGAGTCAGCAAAAATTAAAAAAATGGTAATAAATCGAAAATGGTCCTGATCGAGTTGAAATTTGGCACGAATGTACCTCTCTGTATGAAAAACAAGCCCACCAAATAATTTTGATATTGGCCGCCATTTTGAAGTTATCAATTTTTGAATTTTGAAACTTTGACGGTTAATAATACCGAAAGTATAAATAGGTTTTTGACATATAGCATATCGTTGGGACCGGAAAAAATTAAGGAACCAATATAAAAAACCCTCTGAAATTCCATTAATTAGTTTGAAAGTTATAAGCGAATATAATTATTTATTTGTGCGATAATTTTGATGACGTTAAAGTTTGTTTACATCTGTCAAAATACCGCCAAACTTGAAATAATTAAATAAAATATAGGTATTAAAAATAAGTTTTTTTTTGAAGAATGATAATGAATCAGTTAGTTCAGAACGGTCGCCCATCCAAGTATTGTCCACGTTCAATGCTGCTTCCTCCTGCTGCGAAGCAGCAGCAGAGGCCACTTTAGTGGCTTCTGAAATGAGGAAAAGTTCCGAGGTACCCTGTACCCGATTTCTTTTTTAGAGAATTGTTCAAAGTTTGTTTTGGCTCTCCTGAAAAGTGCATTTTTGGACTTAACGCCTTTTTGGTTCTGACTACAGAAATGTTTCCCAGGAAAAACGACTTATAGCTTAAATGTGGCCGTTATATTTTATTTATTGATTTCTTAAGTTTAGTTTCAAAAGTTGAAAGGGAAGATATTTAATAGCAGTAGTCCTTGGTTTGATTTGGAAACGTAAAAAAAAATGAACAAGAGCCATTGTATTGATCTTGGAAACATCTGTTGGTACTTTACAGAGTAACTAAAGATCGAGGGGGATCAAAACGATCAGGTCTAAGGATCAAATGTTTCACACAGCTCACAATACAATAGTGAGTTACTTGGATACCAATGTAACTATTGGGGTAAAACTAAGCATATGTTATAATACAAATGGTTCACACATAAAATTGTTACATTTACCCGTTATTTTTGCTTCCGAGCTTACCGGAAGGTGACGGAAGTATTGTCATAATTCTAAAGAACCTACATTTTTTTTATGTTTCCGATTTCATAAATTCCACGACAGAAATTGGTTTTTTGACATTAGGGAACCTTTATGGTTTCTTTTCTGTTTGTTGTTAAACGTTTTTGCAAACCAAAATATCTTAAAAAATACTCTTTCGGACGGTAGGTCAGAATTAGTCTATTATAGGCCCTTTAATAATATAAACTTTCTGAGTAAATTTGTTATTGCTTAAAATTACTATGCTAATAATGAGCATAGCAATTTTAGTAATCAGGTCTTATCATAAATATAATGTAGACTTGTTTTCTCTACGAGGAAATTATGGTTTTAAATTAAAATATAATTTAAACTTTCCGTAGTATGAATACTACCAAAGAACTTTTTATATACTACGTTTTAAAATTTTCTGTTGAATTGTATGTAATGTTGATAATATAGTTGTTATTTCAGTTTTAAGTTTTTGGTAGTTTTCATACTACGGAAAGTTAAATTTTAATTTAAATAAAATTATAATTATTATTATTCCCGTAGTTAATAATAATTATAATTTGATTTAAATTATAGTTGTTATTGTTATATAATATATAATGTTAGTGAAAAAAAAAAAAAATAGTTCCGAATTTATTTACTTCACATAAAAATGACAACCATCTAGAGACCTGATCTTAAACCTATAAAAGGACAAATCTTTGTACAACGGATCTCTGAACCCCAAATCTAAACCGTGCCATCGATATATTTGAAATAATATAATCGATATATTTCCTGTTTTGCTGTCATTCTTCCTTATTTATATAATCACAAATTTGAAACTCGTCAAAATGAAGATTGCGTAAATATGGGATATGGCAAAAAAGAAAAAAAAATAACTGGAGGATTTTTTCCGAACTAACTTTCCATACAGCAAAATTTGCTGAAAACCAACTAAATTCTGCTGAAAGATGGCTAAAAGTATTAAAATAATGCATTGTCATCGTGTTCTGAGCTATGCTAAAAGTTTCAAATGTCTAGCTATTCGGGAAGTTAGTTAGAAATCGATTGCCAGATTTGTACCGGACAAACAATCAAACAAGAAAGCAAGCTAATAAAAACAGTAAAAAAATGAATCATCTAATTGATTGTACAAGGAAATGGTACCAATCGGGTACTTCATAATTATAAGCGATATTTCTCGGTCTAGTTCTATTGTCGTAAATTTCGACTCTTATACTTGTGGAAAATTGAAATTCGGACTTAATTCGGGACTAGGTATCTTTATTGACAGAAGAAATCATTCTTCAGTGTTGCTCAGTTGGTTAGAGCGCTATACTAGAAATATTGAGGCCCGTGGTTCGAGTCCCGCCGCTGGAGTCTATTTTTCTCTGCATATCTCCCGTTGCTAATAATAATTATAATTTGATTTAAATTAAAATTTAAACTAGTTTAATTTCCGTAGTATGAATACTACCAAAAACTTAAAAAAATAAATCTTAAAATATAATTAAAAACTTACTTAAATTAAATAAAGTTATGTTATAAAAGAAATTGTTAAATGCCTGAAGATGCCTCAAAGGAGGTGAAATATAGCCAAAACAAAATGAATTGAAGTTATTAATACCCTAAAAACGAGATTTAGAATAAGCATACTTTAAGAAATAAAGGGTAATATACTACGAACTACGAATATGACTTAAAATTACGTGTTACCCCAATGAGAATTGAAACAACAACTTTGTTTTAGAAACGAAAGGGCTAAGAAGGATGAAATTAAAATGAGTCTAACAATGAGCTAATTATGACCTACCATTCAAATTTCATTAAAATCGGACAAGTGCGGTTTTTAAGATACAGTCATCCATTTATACAGATGGCCATTTAGAGATTGCCCATTTATAGATTGGCCATTTTGGTCCATTTTTACAAATGGTTCACAAAAATGTTAAACGAGGAGCCGACAAGGGATCAAATAAATACGATTGGTGTCGCGGGACAGTGGTAGGAACGAAGTTCCTTTTCATTAAATATAAATTATAAAATCACACTGCTAACTACGTTTATGTTGCTAACTACTTATACATGGCGGAGTTAGAAAAGAGACAAAATTAAAAGTAACGAACTGTTTGTACCTGGCAGAGTTAAGGCAAAATTAAAAGAAACAAGAAGCATTATTTGTATCATTAAAACAAGTGTCTTACAATAAATATGTATTGAATATTGAGAAAAAAGTTAATCATGATGAATTTATAGTTAAAGAGTATGTATGTAGTATATAGCCTGAGGGAAAAGAACTGTTTTCTACCTAACCGGCCTACTAATTTAAAATATTAAAAAATATATATTTCTTCCCTACACAAAAACGTCTACTTGTATCAGGTTGAAATTTTACGTGCCTGTTTCAATTGTACTTTAGACGATGTGTTAGAAGTTTTATTAAAATCGTTACGTTAGAACGTAAGATATCTGTAAAAACGTTGTTTTCTTTATTTTAAGGTCAGCTTTAATGAATTTAGTGATCTTTATTTATAGCAGTGTCGGTGTTTATTTTACTAAAAAAAAATTAGTTACAAACGTTGTTTTCTTTATTTTAAGGTCAGCTTTAATGAATTTAGTGATCTTTATTTATAGCAGTGTCGGTGTTCATTTTACTAAAAAAAAATTAGTTACAAACGTTGTTTGTCTCATTAAATAGATGAAGTTAGAATTTTTCCTGTCCTAAAATTCCAATTTTAAATTCGAAGCTTACGTTTACGCGAGCGATGCGTGTGAACGCTTGGGCGGATAACGTTGTCCAACAAACTCAGCCTGGGCATTGGTAAAATGAACATGTGTACCAAATTTCAACTCACTCGGTCATCTTTTAATCAAGTTATAGTCATCGGTAGATTTCGTGACGCTTGGTTATGTTGATGGTGATTTTGTGACGGTGATTTTCGTAGTTTTTTTTGGATTCACTCCCCCAAAAGTTCCGTGATACCTGAAATGGATTACCTTTGGTAAGCTCGGAAGCAATATACTAATGTACTGTTAGAAAAATCCCTAAAAAATAATTAGGATACCCTTTCTTTATCTAACTGATCATAAAAAAAAACTTTAAATCTAATAGATGCACTTTAATTCCATGTGGTCAGACATGAGTAAAAAAAACTAAATAAAAATATTCTCAAAGGTTCACAAGATGTTAAAGTTATTTAATTTGATCTTATTTAGATTTAGTTATATCCATTACTTGACTTGTTTCATATTCATTTTGAAGCCATCTTTAGTTTAAGGAGCCTTAATAATTCCAGTCGAGTATACATCCTATTGTAATTACCAGAAGGGGAAAAAAGAAGAATTGGTTCAATTATAACGTAACTGGTGTAAGATTACGTACTGTAGAAATTAAGGAGTATTACTCACAATAAAAAAATATAAATGAAGCAACAGACTGGACGTATAAATAACCCGTTATTAGAAATTAACTCCGGAACTACTAGATTTGACATTATAAACTATCTTTATTTTTTTTATATATAAAAGAAGGGCCAGAAATATCCAATAAATCAGTAAAAACATCTCCCCCTTCTAATAGTTAAACGGTACTTGAAATGGATCAATTAAACGATTGAACTGTCGTGTTTTAAGTAAAGGCCCTTTTAAACGAAGGGCTTTTTCCAAGGGTGAGAGAGCAAAGGGTCATACGAGATAAGAAGCCCTTAGACCTTCTGACCTTCTGAACCCTTCGTGTTTTGGTAACTACAAAAACTTTACAGTTCCGGAAAAAGGAAACCCATATGTGGCTTCCGCCCGCATTTTTAACAATTATCCAAAAAGGACTGGAGGAGTGGAATTTTTAAACTCTCTTCTACGGTGTCAGTCAACTACAGACTCTTTCTCTTTTGCGCATTAAGTAATCTGGTGAGAGCGGAGACGAGCAAGGGGATGTTTGTGTTTTTAAAGAGGCAATGATGACGATGATGACCCTTCTATTTAGTTTTTCGGGGTTCTAATTTGACAGACGAGGAAAAACCCCCTTAAGAATTAGAAGAGGGTGAAAAATAATCATTTAGTCAGCTGATATAATGGCCTCTTTGTGTTTTTAAAAACAATCAAGGCATCCTTACCGTCATGAAACTGTTGCTCCGTGAACCATGATGATCTGGTCGTGTGCTGTGAACTCGAGGGATCTAATTCACGTTCAAGTGACCTACCCTAAGCCCGCAACCTCCAGTTAGATCAAGACAAACCAATCAATTGACCTCAGACCGAACTCTATTCCTCTGACTGACCTTCCGCCTCAATAGTGACTCAATCCATTTCATTAACATTACCACAGTTTTTACCTCCCCATTTAACTTTTTGGGTGAAATCAGTTAAGGCCGTACCATCATGAGTTAGAATCAACTCAGTATCAAACTCAATTAAATTAAGAATAATCTGACAGATCGAAATTTGATATAACTTATTTTAATCAACTTATTTTAGTTTAAATCAAATTATAATTATTAATAACAACGGGAGAAAAAAACAAAGAAAAATAGACTTCAGCGCCAGGATTCGAACCAGGGGCCTCTATATTTCCAGTATAGTGCTCATGCCAACTAAGCTACACTAAAGAATAATTTTCTCTATCAATAACGATACCTAATCCCGAATTAAGCTTTCAAATTTCCACAAGTCTAGGAGTCGACATTTACGATAATAGAACTAGACCGAGAGTTATCGCATATAATTATAAAGTACCCAATTGGTAGGTACCTGTACCTTGTACAATCGATTAGAACTTAATAAATGAATTAACTTATTCTAATGAAAGCTCCTTCTATCTCTGTAACGATAAATGTAATTTTTAACACTATAATACAGTTTTGCCACATTCTCGCAGTTTATTTATCCTTCAAATTAATCATTATTCATTCAAAAGCTTAGAAGAAACCTCTCTACTAAGTCATTTTATCACAATTCACTCAATCCCTTTAAATTAAACTAAATTGTTCATCTAAATGATTAGAAGGAACTATCTCCACCTAATGACATGACACTTCTCTGAGTTTCTTCTAATCATTTCAATAAACATTGTTTATTCAAAGGATTAGAAGGAAGTATCTCTACACTTAATGACATGACACTTCTCTGAGTTTCTTCTAATCCTTTAAATGAACAATGTTCATTCAAAGGATTAGAAGGAAGTATCTCTCCACTTAATGACATGCCACTTCTCTGAGTTACTTCTAATCCTTTCAATAAACATTGTTCATTCAAAGGATTAGACGGAACTATCTCTCCACTTAATGACATGACACTTCTCTGAGTTTCTTCTAATCCTTTCAATAAACATTATTTATTAAAAGGATTAGAAGGAAGTATCTCTCCACTTAATGACATGCCACTTCTCTGAGTTACTTCTAATCCTTTCAATAAACATTGTTCATTCAAAGGATTAGACGGAACTATCTCTCCACTTAATGACATGACACTTCTCTGAGTTTCTTCTAATCCTTTCAATAAACATTATTTATTGAAAGGATTAGAAGGAAATATCTCTCCACTTAATGACATGCCACTTCTCTGAGTTACTTCTAATCATTTCAATAAACATTGTTCATTCAAAGGATTAGACGGAACTATCTCTCCACTTAATGACATGACACTTCTCTGAGTTTCTTCTAATCCTTTCAATAAACATTATTTATTGAAAGGATTAGAAGGAAATATCTCTCCACTTAATGACATGACACTTCTCTGAGTTGCTTCTAATCCTTTAAATTAATCATTGTTCATTCAAAGGATTAGACGGAAGTATCTCTACACTTAATGACATGACACTTCTCTGAGTTGCTTCTAATCCTTTAAATTAATCATTGTTCATTCAAAGGATTAGACGGAAGTATCTCTACACTTAATGACATGCCACTTCTCTGAGTTACTTCTAATCCTTTCAATAAACATTATTTATTGAAAGGATTAGAAGGATATATCTCTCCACTTAATGACATGACACTTCTCTGAGTTGCTTCTAATCCTTTAAATTAATCATTGTTCATTCAAAGGATAAGAAGGAACTATCTCTCCACTTAATGACAATTCATCACACTTCTCTAATAAACATTGTCAATTCAAAGGATTAGAAGGAACTATCTCTCCACTTAATGACGTGATACTTCTCTGAGTTTCTTCTAATCCTTTCAATAAACATTGTTCATTCAAAGGATTAGAAGGAGCTATCTCTCCAACTGCAGACAGTTCATCACATTTCTCTGAGTTTCTTCTAATGCTATAAATTAAATATTGTTAATTCAAACGTTTAGAAGAAACTATGTCTCTAATTAATGACAATTTATCAAAATTCACTCAGTCCCTTTAAATTTAAAATTGTCAATTCAAAGGATTATAAGAAACTCTGTCTGTCTATTTACAGACAGTTTCTTTCACACGTCTTTTAGTGTTGTTAATCCTTTGGTATGAGCTTCACTGACGTATCTCTTTCTGATATTAATATATTGTGTTTAATGAAGAGTTTGGTTGTTGTGCATGATTGCTTCATGATGTTTTTGTTTATTTTACTGTGGAGCCGAGTTAGGTTCTCATATAAGTGGTCTGGGTTTACCGTGGTCTATTAGTGGTGAGAGGATTGTACTTGTTTTACCTGGGCTATATCTGGAAGGCGTGCCCTATTCATCCTGAGCCGGGAGGTGGGTGTCTTGTATATCTCGGTCCGCGATAACACCACCTATAGTAGTTTATATATATGTATACATATATAGAGGAGCGCTAGTTCGTGGGAAAGTTTAATCCTTGGTGGTTGGCTCTTTACCCCGTGCCGTCTCTTGCCTTGTCTTGGGGCCTCATCGTGGGGCTTGGTTCCCTCTCAGATCTTCTCAAGGCGAACAACTCATAGAAACTTCGGGACGAACCCCAGTGCAGTGTTCCCGAGCCCGCGTTAACAGGGATAATTCATACAGACGTTAAACCCGCGTTCCTTAAGCCGATCAAATCCACACAACCATTCCACCACAAGAGTAACTTTGCACATCATTTGCAAATAGTAACACTCAAATACCATATGAAACTGAGTTTCGATTACATTAATTAGTTAGCATTTGATTTACTTACTTTAGAGGGTTTTTTTTTATTCTAATTAAGTAATCTTGGACATCTTTTAACGTTTGGTCATTATAGTTAAACCTAATCTACAGATATTGCACTTAAATGTAACCTCATAAACATTAATTGCAACCTCAAATACTTCAAATATAACCTTTTATATTTCAAATTCATTCATTTACACTTCAATTTAACCTTTTACACTTCATATTCAACCTTTTACACTTCAATTTTAACCTTTTATACTTCAAATTCAAACTTTTACACTTCAAATACCTTTTATACTTCAAATTCACCATTTTATACTTCAATTTAACCTTTTACACTTCAAATTCACACTTTTACACGTCAAATACAACCTTTTATACTTCAAATTCACCATTTTACACTTCAATTCAACCTTTTACAATTCAAATTCAACCTTTTACACTTCAAATTCACCCTTTTACCCTTCAATTTAACCTTTTACACTTCAAATTCACCCTTTTACCCTTCAATTTAACCTTTTACACTTCAAATTCACCCATTTATACTTCAAATTCATCCTTTTACACTTTATTTGAGGAGAGGAATGACTTTTAGAATAACCGAGGTGATATCTTCCTTTTACAGATTTTTGATTTAAAAGTTTGTTTATATGTGTTCGTCTATCGATAATTGGTGTAAAAATTTACCGATTTTAACGGAATTTGGTACAAAGGTGTATCTCAGCATTTGTAACGTCTGCATCGTTTTTGGAAATTTCAAGATGGTGGTCAATATGGCGGATGACTAAAAAAGGGTTTTTAGTCTGCATGTCATGTCATACATTGTATTTAAAGGTCATATTGAGTAGGAAAATAATATTTGTACAAAACAATTACAGCAAATATGGTAGAGGGTTCATAATTATATGGCATGTTACATCAAAAAAGAAATACAACAAATATGGCAGAGGGTGTTGAAATTTAAGTTCATACTTTTGTGGCTATACATACAATTTTCAAGCTTTTTTCAGCTTGATTAAAAATACGTAACTCTGTCACCAAAAAATGTTTCCTGGCAGCCATATTGAGAACAAATATAACTGATATAAGAGCACAATTCTACACGAGTTCGTTATGTACCGCATCAATAGATTTAAAAAATGTTCAACGTTATGTTTATATAAATTGCTACATATGATGTTACAAGCAACAATGAAATTAATAAAACATTATTTTGTTCAATTCACAATAATTAAACGAGCATGCATTCTCTACTTCAAAAACGTTTAGTCCATGAGATAGCGTGCAAAAAAATGACTGACTAACATCAAGCTAGAATTTTGTGTATAAGTTAATCTTTTAGTGCTTTTTAAGAATATGTGGTCTGCTAAGTTCGTCTACGGGACATAGTTTGGCAATAGGCATTTGAAAAAAACCAAACGGTGGAGAGCGGCCATGTCCCGCCCTTTATGGTGGACAATATGATTTTCATGATCCTGAGTCAAAATTGGTTTGTAGATCAAAAATCAAATTGATGTTACTTGGTTAGTTATTCAAACATTATACTCCAGAGCAAAGTGGTCATCTATTAACCCTTCGTGGCACGGCTATAGTGGACAAACAAAGAGGCACGGGCGGAGCACTTTATGCGCCAATGCATTTTTAAACCATAAATTGGTTAAATCCAGATTATCTAGATTGCGTTTTGGAAATGTTGAACTAAAAAGTCAATTGATGTATTACATATTTATTTTTCAATGATATCTTAAATTATAAAAATAAAAATTACTATAAAAAAAGCAGTAATTACTCCTTCAGCGTTCTGACTTAGTATCGGGCTTTCAACCTTAATTATCAACCCTATTTATTATAATTAGTTGTCAAAGTCCTAAGATAACTCCTCACAACCATCATCCTAATCCGACAACTCATACAAAATCGAAAAATATTGATCGGATGGCATAATTTTTCTATACCGGACATGATGGCACGGGCGGCAAATACAGTACACCAAGCCAAATAAACACGGCAAAACAATGCAGAACGAAGCAATAATCAAAGCAGACTGTTTCATGGGTCTCTAGTGGTAGGGTAAATTGAGGATTTATTATTCTCGCATCGTGAATCTGTGATTTGCAGAAACTTATTTACTCGTGGCGCACCCCATGCGCCAGCCCGTGTCTCGAAGGGTTAAGTGACACACTAACCTCAACTTGATTTTCGGTCTACTAACTAATTTTTGTAGTCAGGATCATGAAAATCATTGTGTAACCCATAATTGGCGGGACTTGATTGCTCTCCACCACCTAGGTTTTTTTCAAATACTTATTGCCCATCTATGTCCCGCAGACGAACTAAGCCGACCACATATTCTTAAAAGGCACCACAAGATTAACTTGTAGAAAATTTTTTAGCTTGATGTTAGTCAGACACTTTTTTGCACGCTATCTCCTGGACTATTGAATTAATTGTTGGATTATAATTGTTTGTTTGTCAAAAACAATTACTGGTGTAAACATGGAAATTCTGATGCACACAGGAACAAATTGCACACTAAATATTTACAAGATGGCGGCAAAATATGGCGGACAGGTAAGAAAACTCTTTTTAGAAATATCTATCAAGACGCATATCATTTTAAAGCTCTTGATATACAGTGAAAGAAAATATACATATTATGACATTATTTTCAAAATGGCCGTCACAAATAACCGAAATTACAAAAATACGTGTGGTGTCGTGGGACACCCGATATGAACTACGATCCTTACATTTTTCATTAAATATAAATTATAAAATGACACTGCTAAGTACGTATACATTGCTAACTACTTATACATGGCGGAGTTAGAAATGAAACAAAATTAAAAGTAACGAACTGTTTGTACCTAGCAAGAGTTAAGCAAAAATTAAAAGAAAATCATTATTTGTATCATTAAAGCAAGCGTCTTACTATAAATATAAATATAAAAGTTGATCATGATGAGTTTATAGTCAATGAGTATGTTTGTTAAAGGATGTTGGATTGAAATAGGACTGTTTTCTACCTACCCGGACTATTAATTTAAAATATATCTCTTTCCTACTCTATAGCTTCTGCTTGAATCCGGTTGAAATTTTATATAATAAGGAGTACATAGTAAGACGTTTTATAGTAAGAACGGAAGATATCGGTAAAAACGTTGTTTTCTTTATTTTAAACGTTTGGGTCCACTTTAATAAATTTAGCGATCTTTATCACTTCATAACAGTGTCGGTGTTCGTTTTACTAAAAAAAATATTTAAAAAAGTTGTTTGTCTCATTAAATAGATAAAGTTAGAATTTTTTCTTGGATTAAATACGCAGTATTATAATAATATACCTAAAGTATTGAAATAAGCGTCAGCACAGATCAATTTTACTTTTAACAAGACCGTGATTATATTTTCGATATTTACAAAACCAAGTGACATTTTGACATATAACAAAAATAAAAAGTCAAGTAACAGGCTTCCTTAATAACATTTTTTCCCGTCTTTTTGCAGCTTAAGTTTACGCGAGCGTTGCATGTGAACGCTTGGGCGGATAACGATTTCCAACGAACTCAGCCTGGGCATTGGTAAAATGAACATTTGTACCAAATTTAATCGGTAGATTTCGTGACGGTTTTTCCGTGACGGTGATTTTGTGACGGTGATATTGGTCGTTTTTTTGGATTCACTCCCGGGCTCCAGAACATGCCATATGGAACTTCGTTCCAATAAATTTAAGTAATCGTGTCATGTTGTATATTATATTAATGGTGTTTTTGAGTAGGTAATGATTAATATTGTGCCAACAACACATGACTAAGTCACTTGTAGTTATAAGTTAAGCAGTGTCGGACATGGTTTTAACAGGATATGGCGAGTGAACGCCACTTAGCAGATATGAGACTGTTAAGGGACTGTAAGGTGAAGAGTTCATTGACTACTCGTACCAAGGTCTAACTGCGCATCTCTCTTCTTATTCAGTTTCAGCGTGATATCTCCCTCTCCTTCATAATATAGCACGTAACAAGGAAATGTACACTTCAGTTTGGTAAACGTTACGAAAAACTAACATAATACAATAACCAGGCGATAATCTTATAATATTTCATATGATAACTTGATTGAAGCATCCCTCATAATGTTCAGGGCGGATGAGCGCAGTATTGCTCAGTTCTGTCACTGAAAGGTCGCTGGATGAATAACTGATTAAAACAAAGTACCAGTTCTATAACTGACAATAGAACAAAGAAAAGTGAATATTGATAGGAAATGAAAAAGGAAAAAAAATAAAAAATAAAAAATAGACTGCCAATTAGTGTGGCACATAGCTTCCTCCCATCCTATCATGTACTTTATTGTTATATTTACATTAAAATTATTGTTTATTGTGTAAAAACTATTAATAGTTTAAGTGATCTTAAACACTTCATTAAGGTGTCGCTGTTGGCTTTCCTAAAAAATTGTACTTGAAAAAAATATTTGTCTCATTGAATAGATGAAGTTAGATTTTTTTCCCGACCTAAAATTCCAATTTTAAATTTGAAGTTCACATTTACGTGAGAGTTGCTCGTGAACGCTTGGACGGATAACGTTGTCCAACGAACTCGTCCTTAGCATTGGTAAAATGAACATGTCTACCAAATTTCATCAAAATCGGTTGACATTTACTCAAGTTATCGTCGCACGTTTCATATTTCGCGGACACACAGACCGACAGACAGACACGGAACCAAAAATGTTCCCTGATGTCTGAAACGTATTTCTGTCTTGGAATTTTTCAAATCGGAGGCATAAAAGTTTTTCGTACTCAAAAGTGAACACAATGCTTCCGTTACCTTCGGTAAGCTCGGAAGCAATAACCATAAACAACAAATTCGATTACCTTGTTTTAGTAAGGAAAAAAAGAATAATACTCATTGCAAGTGTATGGATAATTAGTTCATAAATATAAATGATTAGGTTAACCAACATATGTTTAGAGTTAAATATATTATAAGATCTAGATCTAGTTTGTAAAAAAGAAAAGATTTAACATAAAATATATATAGCTCAATTATTGTAAGATTAGTTATAACAAAAAATTGATTGAAAAGATAAAATATTGATTATTATTAATCGAAGATAAAAGAGAGAAAAGATTAAAAGTTAAAAGAATTAAATAAATGATCAGCTGATATTTTTAGAGTAATCGGCTATAGTCTTGGTAAGATAGAATGATTTGAATTAGAAAGAAGTTATGGATGAAGTTAGATAACTATTCAATACATACAAAGGAAAATGCGTTAGATAGATGGGATCCCAATAGTAGAAGTTGATCTGTACCTGGCCAGGCCTTAAGCAAGACTAAAATATTTTAAAAGATGGAAAGAATAAGCTAACAGAAGTAGAGGATAATTAGATAATTGAATTATTGAGCTGGGTATAGATATCTTGTGACATTTTTAATAATTAAATTAACGGGGAGCACATCCGGACTCGATGCTTCTTGTCTAAACTCTTCATTGAAACTAAACTTGATTTAATTTAATAAGAGCCTTAACACATAACTTAGGAAGTACTTGAATCTACTTGATGTATTTCAATATCGCCTCGAAATATTGTCTTCTATCTTCGTATACTTTAAGGTGGGTTCATAGCTAGCGGATACGTATTTACGGAGGCCCGAAGGGCAACTCTTTTGCGGCACCGCAGAAAGTTGGTTCCAAACCATCTTTCTTGCGATGCCGCTTTAAAACCTGTATGAAACCATCACTTCGTCCTCTTCTTATTTCCTTTTTGTTTTTGTATTACAATTGTTTATTATATTATATTGGGTATCTGAATTTGTTCCTTCATTATTTTTATTATAATCTGCATTGCATCTGTGTTTAATATAAGTTTTTTTTATCAGTGTTTTATCTTCATCTGTGTATTATGTCCGTGTTTTTTTTATATCTGTGCTTATTATATCTGTTCCTTCATTATTTTGATTATATACCTATTTCTTATTTATATATTAATAAAAGTCCTAATCTATAATATTATTATATAAGTTTTTTTTAAGCATGAGAACTAAATTCAAGTCGAAAAAACCATGTTATAATTGGGCTTTGTTTATAACCTGATCGACCGAAACTCGAGGGGAGGGAAACAACGACTCCGTCCTCTGTCTCGGCGGTTCTCCGAAGAATATAATGTTATCTATATAGCCCTCCGCAAATAAGTATCCGCTAGCTGTGAACCCACCTTTACACATTCTTATATGATCTTGACACTGACAAAATATATCTCAAAATATTAAGGAAATAAACCCAGATTTGTGGTTAAAAGTCTTGATATGACTTCAGCATCTCAAAGGGGTTTGATAAATAATTTCAAAGGAAAAACTCCATGTTTATAAAGAAAAGTGTCTGTCTATCTGTTTGTCTGTCTGTTTGTTTGTTTGTTTGGCCTTTATACAAATCTACCGTTTTATTCCGAGCTTGATGAAATTATGATTAATTGACCTTCAAAACAAGATAAATTTCACTCTCTTACATGAGATTTCGACCCCCCCCCCCCCTCCTCGGGCAACGCCGATGTACAGCACAGGTTTTAAAGTTGATGTCAGACCTTTCTTTAGAGGTTTACTGAGGCTGAACAGTAAGTCATATCAAAAGACGGATTATACCAGCAGAATATAATTTAAAAAGAAATAATACCAGCAGTAGAAGTAAATGATTTTTAGAGATCTATAACATTGATCCCATAATTTACTGTCGTATCTCCATAGATTATATTTTAGATTTATTTTTTCAACACACTTAAAGGATAAAGGTTAAAGGATATGTATGAAATTTGATGGGCTCATCAAATTTCCTTAAGCGTGCCAATTTTGAGCCTACCATCCAAATTTCATTGACTTCAGACAATTAGTTTTTAAGATTGTTGGATCACAACAATTGACAGACAGACAGCAAACATGGGACCAAAAATGTTCCCTGATGTCTGAAACGGGTTTCTGTCTATGATTGTTTGAAATCGGTGACATACAAAATTTTGTTCTTCAGAACGATCACATAGCTTCCGTAACCTTCGGTATGCTCGGAAGTAAAATGTTTAAACTAGGCATCGCGTGGCTCTATCATTGAAGCGAGCGTATTGCAGTAAAAGATTGAATATTGAAATTTGTTAATCATGATGAATGCTACGGTTGAAGATAAGTGGGAGAGGGTAGTGTGAGGTAGAGTGGGGGTACTCAGTACAAAGCTTTACTTCCTAAACAAACCTACACGCAACAATCTTAACCCACTCGCAGTAGCTTTTAAACTATTATTATAAATGTATCACTTCATAACTCAAATACTGCTGATTATATCAAGTTTAAATTTTACATGCCTGTTTCAATTGTACTTTAGACAATGTATATGAAGTTTTATTAAAATCGTTACGTTAAAACGTAAGATATCGGTAAAAAGGGTGTTTTCTTTATTTTAAACGTTTAGGTCCGCTTTAATAGTTTTAGCGACCTTTATTAATTCATAGCAGTGTCGTTGTTAGTTTTACTAAAAAATGTTACTTGAAAGAAATGTTCGTCTCATCAAATTGGTGATAATAGAATTTTTTCCCGTCCTAAAATTCCAATTTTAAATTTGAAGCTCACGTTTACGCGAGCATTGCGCGCGAACTCTTGGACGGATCACGCTGTCCAACGAACTTAGCCTGAGTATTAATAAGAGGAACATGTATACCAAATTTCAGCTAAATCGGTCAACTTTTACTCAAGTTATCGTCGGATTTTATCTCCACAAACAACCAACAAATAACAATATCCTCCGATCAACGCTGGGTTTTTCACATAGTAAATAAATAAAAACAGCAATAACGAACTTTTTTCTTCCTTATTCTTACATACTAGTATATGGTCCTTAATGATTTTTGTTAATGCTCAATGAAGCATAGCAATTGCTTAATATAACGAACCAATGAACTAAGTTTTAAGGCAATTATTAAGCTTACATCTCAAATGAATTGTTGCACTTTTAGTTTGTGATGCAGTGAAGAAAATAAAAGTGCATTCATAAATATGAGGAGTTTAATAGCAGGAACAACTCTTTGTAGAAATAGTGGAGTAGAGAGAACAGTAAGTTTAGTAGAAGTTACGGTAGCAGGTTGCGGTCGAGTAACATCTTGTACTAGTGAGTTACGCTAGAGTAACTCCGCTAGAGTAACTCAGGTCTTGCTCCACTGACTCACTTATATTTCCGCTTCGATTCCTTCCACCTTGCCCCACTTACAAACTACGTAATCGCCAAAAATAGACGAGTTGACATTTCAAGACGTATTTTGCTTTCGAGCTTACCGAAGTTTACCCAGCTTTCTCTTAATAAAAAGCTTAAAATTGATAAATTAGTCTTAAAACCAGCTGGACGGTCCAGCCTAGCATACATTCCTTAGTCTATATTACTACTAAGACGAAGGGATATTTATTCTAATGTATCTTGGGACAAAGGAATATCACACTTGTGTTTATAATTGTAATCACATCCCTTAGTCTAATCAAATACTAAGATAAATCAATATAAATATAAAACTTCCCCAGGAGTCTCAATGTCTTGGGGAGACAAACACACAAACCTTTTTGACTTTTAGGGCAGACTATTGCTTAGAACTAAAGGGGGTACTAAAGTAAAAAAGTGCCTTTGTAATTAATACTAAAGAATGGATTTCGAGTTTATGGCTCAAAATAAGAACTCTTTATTTTAAATTTTTTTAATTAGATCCATTATTTTAGCTGTTAGACTTGAGTTGAATACTCATATTATGAAACTTTAATTATTGAAGAAAAAATGCCAAGCGTAAAAAGTTCTTATTTTAAGCCATAGAATCTAACTTTAGCCTTAAAAATATGTCTTCCTATTAACTTTTTCATATTTTAAGTACTGCTGGAGAGCATTTTAGCGCTCAAAACTCAATGTACTTAGTATTTTTTCTGTAAGCTCATTTTAAGTTAACATTGAAGCCAAACCGCGTCTTACTTCCTACATAGTAGATTCCCGAGATATTGAGTGGATCCTGTTAGGTGGCCCCTGTGTAGGCAAATTTTACAAGCTAAAAATGTACAATTAATTAAAAACATATTAAAGACAGTTACATTTTGATGAAACATACAGGATAATACAAAACATTAACAGTCTAAAATACCCAAATGTATAAAAATCACGTCATGTTGTAAGTCAATTTTTTATATTAATAATACATATTATCTTAATAAGCATTTAACATCAATTGTCTCAAAAAATGATAATAATAATTATTATTATTATGTGGAAAAGAATATAGTCCACAGGCCACCATAAGAAGTGAGTCGCTGATTGATAAAGTTTTCTTACCTTATGGAATCGCTTATTTATGCCTTGTCCACCGATGAATTGGGTATATGGCAACTGGGCGCTGGGCCATTTCTTTTTTGTTGACATGCCAAACTTGCCCTTCTGAGGGAACATTGAAAAGAGATAGATAAAGTTTTGATTTTCACAGGATCGTTTAATTAAATTATTTAAAAAACAGTGGTAAAGGTGGCCACGGATATGAGTGGGCCGTTTTCTTTTTAACGTCCCCGCAAAGCGATATATTTGGGGCGGTGGACACCCCAAACGGCCCACTCTTATCGGTGGCCACCTTTACCACTGTTTTTTAAATAATTTAATTAAACGATCCTGTGAAAATCAAAACTTTATCTATCTCTTTTCAATGTTCCCGCAGAAGGGCAAGTTTGGCATGTCAACAAAAAAGAAATGGCCCAGCGCCCAGTTGCCATATACCCAATTCATCGGTGGACAAGGCATAAATAAGCGATTCCATAAGGTAAGAAAACTTTATCAATCAGCGACTCACTTCTTATGGTGGCCTGTGGACTAATATAGATGCCTACCACAAAAAAATAATATTAATAATAACAATGGTAATAAATAAAATATAAACTAACTTCACCTTTTTAGTAAAATTATTCTTTATTTTTTATTAATTTATTTTTATTTTATTAATTTTTTTTTAACTGGCCGAGCGGAAGTGAGGCCCCCCCCCCTTACCCCGAGGCCCGTGTGCGGCTGACCCCATGCACACGGTTAGTTCCGGCACTGGCTGGACCTACGTCTTGGAAGTGTGGGGTAGCACCAAACCTTCCAACTCCCGTCGTCTCCAAATCATCCAGTCCAAGATAATCACTGATGGCTCCATTCTATGTCTCCAATCTCACTCTCCACAATTCTCCACGTTCCCTTGGTTCGAGATCTATCCATATCCCGATATCACACATTCCATGAATCCTTATCAGATCATCCTAATCCTCTAGTTCCACTCCTCTCTACCCAATATACCAGACAACCCTAACATATTAATTAGTATAGTTGCGTTAAACAATAAAGTGAGAATAATTGAAGAAGAAAAGAAAGAGCTCACCCAAGCTTATCTAAGTGATCATTCAGAAGAACGAAAAATATTTGCTTCACCGAACTCAAAAATTCCAAGACAGAAATCCGTTTCTGACATAGGAGAAAATTTTTAGACTTGTGTCCACGATGTTTGTGCAGCATATCTTTAAAACTAATATTACGATTTTAATGAAATTTTTAGGATATTTCATAATTAGTCAATTGTTTGGTCCTATATTACTTTCAACTTCATCTATTGGTTTTTCTTCCACACGTGCACAAAATGTTTTATAATAACACCTATATCGATGGTTTGTAACTGTACCCCACAAGCCATTCCGCAATAATTTTAACCGTTTTTGTTTATTAAATTTTGCTAAATTGTTACTTTTATTGGTGTAAAAAAACCCCTTTTTTTACAGATTTAGAAAAAGGAGAGAGATGAAGGAAGTTTCAACCTTCGTTTGTGGAAAATTTCCCATGTATGACCCAACAGAAGGAGAAAGAAAGTTAAGTTTTGAATTAGTCTTTTAGATAAGAACTGTTAACAATATGTAAGATGTATTTTTTAGGGTTTCGAGGTCATCCTAGAAACCCTTATTTAGAGATACACTTGTTTGCATATAAATAACAGTGCTAATGCCCATATGGAATGGGTTGCTAAACCCACAGCGTACTCATCTATCGAGGGACATTACTTAAATAATAAAAATAATATTATAACTTAAATTTAAGTCATTTAGATTTTATTTTTCTGAATGAAATGTTACAAAGATCTTAAATAAGCTTAGACTTAAATCTTTCATTAACAACTCAAACGTCCTTGATATTAATCGAATTTAAAAAAATTGAAGAAAAATAAAGAAAATAAGTTTAAATCTATTAACTGCAATTAAGTTTTAAGTTAGATATAAATAAAAAATAAAGTTACTGTTAAACAAAAGGAGACTTGTAATTAAACATTAAATCAAGTTTAAACTTGCTTATTGATGATGAACCATTAACATCTTTTATATAAGTTATAAAATGAGAATAAATCTTATTGGATAATTTGACAGCCAATTAAAAGATTCCTTGTGTCACAATACATCCTTGTTTAAAGATATCCTTCTTGTCTTGTCCTATGTCCTTTATATATTGTCGCCTGTCCTTTTTATACTGTTGATGTAGGGTATCCTTTAATACTTCAAGTATTTCAGACTCGAGGAATCTTTTCTCAAATCCTGTTCCTTTAGCTTTCAGATAACTATCTTTATCTTTATATATACATATATATATATATATATATATATATATATATATATATATATATATATATATATATATATATATATATATATATATATATATATATATATATATATATATATATATATATCTTAATATATAAATATATATCTCACGTTCCGCCCACCGTAGTAGATGAGAAGGTACTCTGACATATCATTTCCTTTAAATAAACTATTTTACAAACATCAACACGTTTTGAACGTTTTTTTTCTTCTTCTACAGTCCTTTTTCTTATTTCTTTCAAGGTCTTTTTTATAAAACTTTTTTTTTTTCATTTAATATTTTTATCCGAAACCTAGAACTCAAGGTCAGTTTTAAATTTCATTGATTCACACTTTATTTTATTTTTAACACAAAAAAGGAAATCCTGTAATCATAGGTTTTATAACTTCTTTTATTTATGAATAACGATAAAACATCAATTAAGTCTCTTCAAGCGTCTCAAATAATTTAGAAAGACCTTTTCTTTTTTTTTTTTTTTCTTTTTAAACCTGTCCGTACTTATTTACTTAGGTACTTCATTCTAAAATCTGTGTCCGATACTACTTCATTCAAAAATCTATCCAATACTACTAATAAAAAATGTGTGGTCAGTTGGGCCATAGAAGGAGAGCTAGCGTGGCCGTGTGGGTTAGACCACGTCTGCTCGGCCATCACTGAATTATGAGTGGAACGAGACGGGGTTCGATTCCTCGCCGTGACGCTCTGATTTATATGGCTCACTATTGATCACATCACACTCGCTTCGGCGGTACAATGTACTTATGTATGATGTGTGAAGTGGCTGGAACTCTCTACCGCGGGGCGTAAAAAGGGCCTAAGTGATGGCCTAATTGCAAGGTTCGAACAAGTGGTTCGTCCTACCCGTTCTAGTTGAAAGTACTAGATTACTACTACTACTGGGCCATAGAAAAAATAAGACTGATACGTGAGACTTCACGCGCAACCAATTTTTTTATTTTACTAAAAAATAATTGTATTATCATGTTTATCATTTTTATTTGAGTGTGAAATATTAATTTCTTGTTTAAATTTAATTCCTACAAATTAAGTTTATCTTTTTATTTAAAATGTACATAGTGTATGGTGTATACTGTAGAGTGAAAATGATGGATCTACACGTTTAAGGTTCTCTGAGTCCAAATATTTCATTTTTAAGTTATGTCTATCAGTCGTGGCCGACTTCGATGAAATGTGACATTCATGTTCAGATATATCATTGCCAGAGGAGAGGATCTCTAAGTTGTGAAAAGCTGATGCTTTATTCGCGAATACACCTCACATCGTAGATAATAGTACATTACGCGTCGAGTGCGGAAAGTAGCATTTTGCATGCGAGTGTGGAGTTTGCACCCGAGCGACAACGAGGGTAGAAAACCACACGAGCAATGCAAAATGCCGTTTTCGCACGAGTTGCGAACCGTACTTTATCTACGATTGTTAGATTTAAATAATATATACAGAAAAAAATTAACTTGCTGTATGTAAGTTCGTATCTCTCTTGATAAAGATGGCATTAATTCTTGAGTTGTATTTTTTACCGAATTATTTATTTCTGGAGGAGTATTATTCTCCACATTTTCGTTGGGTTTTACTAAAAACTCGATATAAACAGTTACGTTAATAAAAGAACAGCAAATTAGTTTTGTTAAATGTAAACAAACTCGCTAATCGTGCGTAAAGCTGAAGAATTCCTCTTCTTTACCGCCCTAGGGTGGTAAAGAAGAGGAATTCTTCAGAACTATGAGACGCACATGCGCAATGAATACAAGTACGTAAAGAATCACTTTCTACGCATCTAAACAGAGATACAATGTTTATATTTCGTATCAATCTTAGATAAAGGTATTTATCGCCCTTCACTTGTAAACATTTCTATCCTTAGCGGCCGGTAAAGTTCCATTTTACAATCCTGGGGCCTGTAAAAATGCATGCTCTATCTTTACAGGGCCGCTAGTAGTTCGAGAAGCGGCCGCGGCGTGCAGCCTTGATGTAACCTTAATATGCATATATATTGTTTTGAAGATTATGGCAAAATAGTTTGCATGTTTAGTAATTAGTTTATAAAGGTATTTAAAATACACAATTCTGATCACCACCCCCTGCGCTTCACACTTGAACTAGTTCACATAACTCCCTGGAGTTCTACCCTAAGTCTATAGAAAGTGCATTTTCAACAAGTAATGCACTTTTATTGCACTTTCCAACGGTTGTAGATTTACCTGTTTTTTTGTACACAAATCAAGATTTCGCATTTCTTTTCGGAGAAACTGGAAAAGGGAAACATTTTAAAAGATGTTACACATACACCGAAAAAAAATAACTTGAAAATCCATTAAATGCCTAACGAAAACGGTACAATGGAAAATAACATCTTTTGTGCTCTTTGTGTAACATTCTCACCCTACTTTTGTATTTTAATTCGATTTTCAAGAATTTCTCATACATTCTCTTCAAAATGTAGGGTTTAGTTTTGAGTTTTTTTAAGGGGTGACTAAAAGGAAAAACTAGAAACTCCGTTAAAATAATAAATGTTAACGTAAAATCTCGAAAAACCCTTTTGTGCTTGTTATTGAATAGAGTACAATGAAAAATGAAACAAGAAATTTTCGTTCAAAAATGAACTGTTGCTTTGTATTATTTGAGAATATGATTGCGTTGTAAGAAAAGGGAGAAGAGGAACAAGTTGCGAAGATTCAAAAGAAAGAAATGCTTAAAAGTGTGTGCAAGTGTTGCAAAGAGTTAAGTACACAACTCGTTTCTTGATGCAACTATGTCAAGTATGTCAAGTATGTCAAGTTTGTCAAGTTTGTCAAGTATGTCAAGTTTGTCAAGTTTGTCAAGTATGTCAAGTATGTGTCTACATTGTTTCCTTTCAGTTCTCCGCAGTTGGTTGTTAACTGTTTTAATGTTTATAAATTTGCGATTTGGCCCATTATTAGGTTTCTGTACAAAGTACAAAAAGAAACCTTATATAACGGCTCTGTCTGTCTGTCTGTCTCTCCGTCTTTCTGTCTGTCTTTCTGTCTGTTTGTCCGTTGGTGTCTGTCCGTTGCTTGTTTCAATTCAACATGAAATTTGGCAAACAGGTGCATCTCGGCATTTGTGACAACTGGACACTTTTTCGATTTTACATACTTAATATTTTTAAGATGGCGGCCAATATAGCGGGTGACTAAAAAAAATGTTTTTAGCCACCATGACATGTTATACATCTAATTTAAGGTCTTAAAACGTAGAATATGCAACTAATAAAATGTCACATCTAATATTTTCAAGATGGCAGCCAATATGGCGGGTGACTAAAAAAGTTGTTAGTAACCATGACATGTTATATATCAATTAAAAGGTCTTGAAGTGTAGAAAAAGAATATGCTATTATTGAACTCAATAATTTTAACTTAATCGTACAGAAACCGGCGATTATCGCCTCACGTACTTACGTGAAGCTCGCCTTACTTGTTTTTTTTTCACTACTCTATATTTTACTACCTCTTAGGCCCATGGTAAGAGGCTTAATTTTATATTTAGAAAAAAAAGTAAAATTAAGTAAATTAATTTAGATAAGTTATTAATATCGGCACTTCTTTAGATTGTTACTCCCTCTTTAAAAAACAGAGGGGATTAACAATCTAAAGAAAGTGTACGCATTGTTATTCTTTAAACTGTTACTTCCCTTATAAAAACAGAAGTGTGATATTTTCCTTTGTCCCAAAGTATATTGGACCCCCTTTGTCTAAGTAGTTATTTAGTTTAAGTCGTTTATATCCTAACTAGGTGTACAATGCAGTTGTCTGCTTGCAATATTGAGCTGGTATTTTAATCTTAAACAATAAACATTTTTATTTATAAACAGCTGAAATCGGATCAAAAATTGTAATATTTCAAATTTTTAATTAAAAAGCATATTTTTTCCTGTTTTTCTATTTTACCCCCCTCTTAAATGAAAATATGACAAAAGTGAACATATAACAACAATAACAGTACTCTTAATGAGCTTTCCAACGACATGCATCATGAAGGGCATATACTATTTTAACTTTTGTACCACGTACCTCTGTGTACCAATTTGGACAATTTCAGATGTATACCTTCCTGTGGTTGGTTACTACGACCGTCCCGAATTTTGTGTGGATCGGTTCAGCCGATCAGGAGGAGTATGTGTCCAACCAAATGCAAAGTGTAGTATAAGAAGTGTACTATCACAGGGGAGTAACAATCTAAAGAAGTGCCATTATATCTATTTGAAGACCAACAAATCAAAACAATCATTCATTTTTATTGACATAAATGTGGTTGCCTTAGCTTAGCAAAAACAAATCATTTAGATGTGCGTCGTCGTCGGGAACCTACTCAATTATATAAATGATGCTTTATTTTATTTTACTACTTAAGAGGCTGCATTTCAATGGAGCAATCATTTGATGCATTGATGGATTTGATGATTTAAGGTGCTGCAAGTTAATAAAAAGAAAAAAGTCAGTTTTCTGTGACATACTGAGACGTATACCCTCTAACCACTTCTAACGTAGACCACAGTTGTTATCGGCCACTTCACAAGTGATTATCGGCCACTTCACAAGTAGTTATCAACCACTTCACAAGTGGTTATCGACCACTTCACAAGTGATTATCGGCCACTTCACAAGTGGTTATCGGCCACTTCACAAGTGGTTATCGGCCACTTCACAAGTGGTTATCGGCTACTTCACAAGAAGTTATCGGCCACTTCACAAGTGATTATCGGCCACTTCACAAGTGATTATCGGCCACTTCACACATCCACTTGATATGATTATCAGGGTGAAAAATGTGTTGCCTCCCTGGGATTTGAACCATCACCAGGGATATTGATAATGACCTTGATTTCAGGCGAGTTAACCAGTCCCCCTTCCTTGTATGCCCTATGCCAGTGGTTCTTAACCGGGGGGCCTCGAAAGGTAGTTAGGTACTAGGTATATTATATTTAGAGATTTTAAGGGGGCCGTGGTTACCAAAAGGTTAAGAACCACTGCCCTATGCCATGTCTCTAATGTATAAAGCGCGTGAACACATTAGTATATCTTTATGTTTTCTATTATCAATTTATATTTATATGTACATATATATATATATATATATATATATATATATATATATATATATATATATATATATATGGTAACAATATATATATATATATATATATATATATTGTTACCGTGCTCTTCTCTTTTTATTTATTTATTTTTCTTGTTGAAAATATACAAAGGGGTGGTATTTGAATGAAAAACAAGATATGGTATTATTTTACCCCCTTTTATGAAAAATGAGTATAAATATTTTTTAAGAGATAATATTAAAAATTTGTCGATGTGGTATCTTTTATATTAATATATATTTCAACAAGCTTGCTAAGTGAATAAGTCCGTCTACTCTATTGTTAAACTTAGAAGTAGGGGAGCGTGTCTTAAGAACTTCATTCTCTTCCCTCCTGGATTATTTGAAAACCTGTCAAGTACCTAAGTAAGACTTACAAAGTTCAAGTAGTGTGGGGGACTTCTTTTCCTGTGGTTTTTTCAAATGATAAAGAGGGTGGAGACTTTATCCTGCTCTATTCTAGACTTGCATATGTAAAGCCAATGCAAATATTCTAAAGTGCATTTAACTATTGTAAGTTGCATTCGACACTTTACTTCAGACGCCGCAATTCCGCAAACTACCTTAGCTTTTTTTTTTTTTTTAAAAAAAAGAAAAAAAGGGTAAAAAATCGACCCTTTCTTTATTCTGTATGTTGTAACTTTAAATTCAATGGAAACAACTTTTTTTACTCTCATCTAAGTCCCTAAGTTATCTTTCCCCCCTCTTTTTTCCGTATTACTTACTCAGTAATACTTCCCTGTTCAACTTTTTTATTCAATTGTACTTGAAAATAAAGTGAAAAAAAAAATATTTGCAAACATTTATTTTTTTCTATTAACCATTTATAAAAAAAAAAAAAAAAAAATGTACATAAGAGGGTGAATATATATGGGAAGAGGAAAAAAAGAATGAACGAAATAAATTATTTTCAACCCCAAAAAATAGCCTTAGGCTAAAATTCGCAAACAAAGAAAAAAAAAAAAACTTTTTTATTTTTAAATATAAAAATTGCCGGAGGCAACTTAAAGAAGGTGAAAGAAGGAAGAAAAAGTAAACAGGAATAAATATTTATATTGTTAAGAGAAAGTATTGTGTAAAAAAGAAGTCTTAGACCAAATTATAATAACAAAAAGAACAGACAGTAAAGAGTAACAGGGGGAAAAAAATACCCAAGTGAATTTTTTTAAATTTACAAATAATTACGTCATATTTAAATAGATTTTTTTTACTTCCATGTTACATAGTGTCACCATCAAGTACGAAATCAAGGTATCTTTTCGAAGGTAAAAAAAATATATAAGGAAGTGAATTCCGGTTAACTTTATTCTTATGTGACTTGATTTGAAAGGTATTTTGAATGTTTACTAAACAAGGATTAAGTTTTTTTTTTATCTTTAAAGGTATTGAGGAAGGATTAAGGATTATGTGCTAAAAAAAGGAAGAATTAAACTTTTGAGGACTTATTATGCTAGTAATGTAATGTAATATTGGATTATGTTTTATACAATAGAATTTATGGTACTTCTTTAGATTGTTACTCCCCAATGATTTTTTAGAATATAAATGACAAATAAACTTTGACTAAATACCTATTAAGACAAAGGGCTGTTTAGTCCAATGAACTTTGGGACAAAGGAATATCTTACTTCCTTTTTTATAAGGGGAGTAACAGTCTAAAGAAGAACACTCCGTGTACCTTCTTTAGATTGTTACTCCCCTCTATTTTTTATAAGGGAAGTAACAATCTAAAGAAGTGCCGAATTTATAACATGTATTTTATAATAGGCTGATAAAGCTAGAAACCGGGAAAATAAAAGATAGTTAATGAATTTCGGGCAATAATAAATATTCTCATATCTATATCATCTGACGCCTCAGAAACTAAATTTTCCTATTTCCCTAGATTTCAGGGAAACTTACAAATATTATTAAAATTGGAGTTCAAATTGATTACATATAAAAATTGTTAAACAAAAAACAACCAAAGTAGTCTTAAGGGTAGTTATAGAAATTTTGATAAATTTTGTATAATCTTATATATTTGTACCAAATTTAATCGAAATTGGTACATCATTTTAGGCTTAAAGCTTCTGGACAACCGTCAATAAAAAAATTTTAAAGTTACAAATTGTCTGATAAGATTACATAATTACTCTCCGACATTGGCTAAAACTGAGAGGAGAGCAAAACGTGATTTGATTTCTCAGTCAAAATCATCCGACAAATCCAATTACTAATCGTATCTGTCCTTACTTAACCATGTTCTGTCCACCGAGTAGCTCTTGCGCAGTGAACGTACACGAATGCTTTTACCTTTTTCGTGATGAAGTGCCCAAACGCGGCCGTTTTCGACTGACCATTCAGACGAATACGGTTTCAGTGGAAAGCCAGCATAAAGTAAATAATTACAACAACTTTAATATTGATTAGTAAGAGAAAATTAAAACAGTTAATAATGAACAACAGAGAACACAACAGAAACTACGAGGACACGTATACCACAATATTTCAAACAGATGTTTTTGTGTAGTGAAGTGATTTATTTTATAATATTTTAATTTTTGAGTAGGCCGGCTAGGTAGGGAAAAGTCCTGTCAACCATACTATTTAACTATCAATTCATCATGATTAACTTTTTTCTCGTTTCAATGATAAAAAATAGTTATTTATGCACCTAGGAGGTAAAAAAAGCCATTATTCCCTGAGCGGAAAAAATGGTTCTTGCGGCGAAGCCGAAGGAACCATGGTCCCTAAATCCCGAGGCGAAGCCGAGGGAATAACTTTAATTAGCTCCCGAGGCACTGCCTCGGGAGATAATTATCGCGAGGGGAATAATGGCACTATACTCACGAGGTACATACAATATTTTATCTCCAGTAGGAAGAAAATACACATTTTCGTCCATTGCACAGTTTTTATTTATTATTTTAATAAATAACAATAATTATTAGCACTTTTAATAGCAGATATAGCATATTCAATATTAAAAACAAATAAGAATTGGAATTAAACTCAAATAGAAGGTTATTTAGATGCAGGTTATAAACAAAGATAAATATGGTCGAAAAAGCAGTGCCGCCAACCTGATTTCAACAACTTCATTACATTAGCCATTCATTTTCTACTATTTATAAAATAATTTAGTTGCAATCTTTACTTTTTTGCCCTACTTTACTTTTTCGCCCTACTTTTACTTTTTCTCCCTACTTTTTGAGTTCAGGGATGAAAAGACTTACTTTAGTTCCTCTAAACTAATTCAAAATCATAACTTTTTCTCCCTACTGGAGATAAAGATGATTTATAAAGATTATTTTTTACCTTAACTCCGCTAAGTACAAATAGTTAGTTAGTTTTAATTTTGACACTTTTCTAGCTCCGCCATGTATAAGTAGTTAGCATAGCAGTGTGATTTTATAATTTATGTTTAATGAAAAGTGTAAGAAACTTTGTTATTAACGGGTGTCCCGCGACACCACAATTTCAATCCTTTTTACTTTGTTTTATTTAAAAAAAAATCTGCATCAGAAAGTCGAAATTGAATACGTAATCTGGAGTCATTCAAAATATTATTTAGCATAATATGAATATAATTCTTAGGAAATTATATTTCAATCTATTTAAAGGTTTGATGCATCAAGGTAATTGTATGGTGTCCAAGAAGGCAATAAAAACACAGGAAAAATAAAATAAAAAAAGAACCAAGAAAGAGTAAAGAGATAACCATTTGACACTAAGTGTTAGCCCCAAAAAAATCCCCCTGATGCAATACAGTGCGGAAACTTTATTTTTTCTCATGATCTGGAATTATTCTTTGATCTTTTTAAGGTTATTCTTTTTGAGATTTCTGCTCCAGTACTCTGTTATTACTTGAGGAAACCCTAGTATCATAAAAAGAGTCTTTGAAATTACATTGAAAAAAATTACACAACAAGAAAACAAACAAAAAACAAATCAATTCTAAAATTAGACAAAATCACAAGGAATCTCTTTATCAGGATTACCGAGTAATCATTAGTTGCAATGTAAGCAGGAAACATTTCAAAATGAAACATGCACTTTATTTAAAACTAGATTTTTAATATTAAGTAATGAAGTCATTTTTTAATTCTTATATTATAGGTTTTGCAAACAAAAACCAATTTCTTAAGACTTTAATTTTGTAAGATTTTTTTATTCCTAATAAAATACGTATCAGACATGAGGAATATTATTCTTAGTCTCATGTCTGTCTGTCGGTCTGTATATTTGCGAACAACCATATCTAATTTTAATTAAATTTGACGGTAGGTCATAATTAGTTCATTGATGGTCCCTTATTAATAGGGTTACCATTATTTTTTAGTGGTCTTTAGGGATTTAATAATTAAAAAACATTTTAACATTTAAGGATTTAATAATTAATAAAAAAAAAAAAACTATTTTTTAATTATAATATTTTTTCAAAGCTATATTTCACCCAAAACTTTGTTTTTTTAATTATTAAATCCTTAAGACCACTAAAAAATAGAGAAGAATTTATAATCAAAGGGATAAATTGAAGAATACACTAATTAATATATAATAAAGGTATAATAAATAAGAAAATAAAGTACACCAAACCAATTAGACTAAGAAGTCATTGAACAATCATCAATCATGATGGTGCATTAATTTAATAACCAGCCTCTTCTCTCAATACGGCAGTTTACATCTGTAAATATTTAATAACTCAAATTCTAGGAAGAATAAGTAAAATAATAAATACTTGATTTAAAGAGCATTAGTGTAAGGTTTAAGCACTTCAAACAGAAATTAAATCGGTCAACAATTGCGGACGCCATAAGCGCTCAAAGTGAAATTTCTTTTTTAAAAAATGAAATATAGCTCTATTTAAGGTAGAAACGATGGAATTACGACAAAAAGTCATAGGACCAAAGTTGTAGATATTTTAAAATCAGTTACCTCTGGCGCAATCAGCTTGTCGATACGACTTACCGTTTAGCCAGAATAAGCCTCCAAAAAATGTTAAAGAGATTCCGCCATCTTTAATTTTTTAAGTGGGGTACAAATATATTTTTTTACTTTTCGGATGTTTCTAGTCGGTTTGGGCCAATTTCCGAGCAAACGCAAAAAACCGCGAGTCTCTAGGTGGTCTAGAAGTCCCAAAAATTTTGATTAGCGAGTCTGTGGGGTTTGGTTACGGTGGGTCAACCTACTTTTTTAGGGTCCGTAGGCAAAACCAAGGACCCTTATATTTTCCTGCGTGTGTCTGTCCGTCCGTCCTGTCGCCTGCTCTCACAGCTACACCTTTCGTCTGATCACTTTGAAATTTGGCATGTATGTGTCTTGTGCTTACCCACATATTTTAAAAATATAGTGGTCTTAATATATGGTCTTTTCGAAGTATTTATATGGTTGTAGTCTGGTTCAGTGGCAAAAAAATACTTTATCAGAAGTTTGTTTATGTGTTTTGAGAATATCAGACCCATAGGATAGTTCAAAGTAAGCTTTTCAGCATTTTAAAAAACACCATTAATAGGGTACTACTTAAACTATACATGGTTGCCTACGGACCCTCGCTGTGTGCTGACTAGCACACACCTGACCTGTTTATTTAGGATATGTTTTATATACTTTTTTTTTTTTTTATAAAATTGATAATAACTTTGGTTCTACTCAATATTTTTAGATGAAACCAAGCCTACAAATTGCGTAACATGTTTGCGCTCACCTCTGAAAAAAAATTAATCGATTTCATTTAACCAGTTTTGCGCCTATAAAGTCTGACTGGGGCGACAGACACACATACATACACGAAAAAAATTAAGGCCGGATTCGGTTTTTGGAATGTATAAAATGAAGAAGTATCCAAAAAAATTTCAATTCTGACCAATGTACAGACAAAACTTTAATTTTATATACATAGATATAGATAAGTATTAAAGTATACAAAATAGATCGCGAGGAAGCTATGTGCCACACTAATTATTGGCAGAGTATTTTTTCAATAAGTTAACATAGACTGACGAAAAACATAGTAATCAACCGAAATATCTTTATAGTGTTCTATAATAACTTTTATTTATAACTCTCAAACAGACTTATATATTTTTAAAATTGAAGTACATACAAAAAATATTAAATAAATATTATATTGAAAAAAAAAAAAACATATTTAAAATTATTAAAATCTCAAATGTTGTATAAACAAAGAATTAACACAAATTGAAAATGAACATATAATATTATATACTTTATTATATATTCATATAAATATATGAAATGTTAATCACTAATCAAGTGCACTTAACCGTATTATCATATTTTCAAGTGATTTAAATTATTTATTTTACTATGCAATTTTTCTTAAGAATATTTTTTTCCAGTTTTTTGGAGAAATAAAAAACAACTTATATTATTTACTTAAACAATTAAAGTAAATATTAAAATACAGGATTTATATAATATACTAATCTTATTTAAATATGTAATATAAAAAAATCATACATATTTATTATATGAAATGATTAATACATTTTTTAAACAAATTTTAAATTGAGTGTCTTCAAGTATATTAATGAATTTGATTATAATTGTCATTTGTTTATTCATTTTTATTAAACACTCTATAGATTGGTAAAATTGATAAGGGAAAATGTTGAAGAGTAAAATATTGTACAAACAAAAAAAATATAACAACGAATAAATAATTTTCCCGCTATCATTTTAAGATATAAATTTTTTTTTCATTTTAACGGAAAATTAAAATTTAGAATGTACATATATATAAATTTAAGTAATGCGCATTTAGTCTGCAGTTTTTTTTTAAGTGAATGTGTAATTTTTTTTTTTTTAGCAATTTAAAAATAACATTAAAAAAGCCAATAAATTAAATTGAAATACAATTGTTATGGTAATGACTGTATTAATTAATGATTGACTTTTTGTTCTTTTATTTTTAATTAATTTATTCGTGAATTTTAATCATTTCTACAGTTTTGTGTTCATATGAAATATTATGTACAATTTTTGATTTCACTACAGGAATTTTTGTGCAGGCCATATTTCTGACTTAATGTAAATCTTGAATAATTTCTAGATAAAAAGAACTTTTTATATACTATGTTTTTAAAATTTTCTGTTGAATCGTATGTAATGTTGATAATATAATTCTTATTAATTCATTTTTTACGATTTTGGTAGTATTCATACTACGGAAAGATTAATTTTTAATTTAAATCAAATTATAATTATTATTAACTACGGGAAACAGACAGGGGAAAATACACTCCAGCGCTGGGATTTGAACACAGGCCTCTATATAGAGGCCTGTGGTTCAAATCCCAGCGCTGGAGTGTATTTTTCTGTCTGTTTCCCGTAGTTAATAATAATTATAATTTGATTTAAATTAATAATTGTTATTGTTATATAATATATAATGTTAGAGAAAAAAAATAGTTCCAAAATTCTTTACTTCACATAAATGACAACCATCTAGCGAGCTGATCTTAAACCTATAAAAGGACAAATCTTTGTACAACGGATCTCCCCAACACCAAATCTAAAGCGTGCCATCGATATATTTGAAATAATATAATCGATAAATATTATAATCAATATTTCCTGTTTTCCTGTCATTCAATGTTTATCTATCACAAATTTGAGAACCGTCAAAATGAAGATTGCGTAAACATGGGATATGGCAAAACAAATAAAATAACTTGCGTTGGTATAAGAATCATTATACATAACAAAAGAACACAATAATATAAATCACAAACAGGATGCAAGAGAAATGAACAAGTACTATAGTGCCAATTTAAAAATTGTAAATTAAAATGTTTTCCCGCCATACACACTTGATACCATATGATTGAATTTTAACATGTGATTTGTATTACCTTCCTAGTGGGTTATAGTTATTTCATTTATTCATGTTGTTTTTAGATCTGTTAGTTTTATTCAATTTATTCCATTATTGGTGACTGATCGTTCTGTTTTAATTATTTATTATCTTTTGACGAAGGACTACACCTAATATAGTCCTAATTTAGTGATATTAGATGTTCGACGTAAAAAGTTTTTTGTATTCTCGCCATCTTAATGAATATGCCCTGAGGGAGGGCGAAATATATTTAGATTCTTGATGAATTAAAAGTTTTGTTTATTAGTTATTACTTCCTTTAAGTGTCTCAACCATCGTATTATATATATATATATATATATATATATATATATTATGAAAAGAGATTAAGATATATATATTATGAAATAAATCACAGGAAGCAAGAAGTATAATAGCTTCTTGCTTCCTGTGATTTATTTATTTTTTTTAAAGTAAATTTTTGATTTTTTTTAAAATACCTGAGAAATATATATATTTTTTAAAAAAATATATAAATTGTAAACATCTATCGAAGAACTAAGGTCAAATTTAATTATCTTTTATCCTGTTATAATTAAAATCTTTAATATGTACTAAAACTATACATGTAAATTAAGGATTCATAAAATCAGTCATAGTTTGTGTACTATCTATAACGTGAAATGCATCTAAACTAACTAATTAATTTTAAACCATACACACACATATACATATATATATATATATATATATATATATATATATATATATATATATATATATATATATATATATATAAATATATATATATATATATATATATATATATATATATATATATATATATATATATTCATATTTTTTAATTAATATGCCCTGTAAGCCATTAATTATGTTTTTACGTCATCATACATAGAATATTTGTTATTTTGTGAATTACTATTAATTTTTTTTTTTTCATGTTTGGAGACGTTATGTTTATGAAACTAATAAGATGTAACTATCTACAATTTGGACTCGTTATCTAATTCTAATAGAAGATGCATTTAACCGTTACAGGTCAGAAAATCATTTTAAATATTACCTATATATATATATATATATATATATATATATATATATATATATATATATATATATATATATATATATATATATATATATATATATATATATGTTTTTATTATTACATTCTATAATAAATACTATTTGTGTTTTGATAAGATATTATTTAATGCCTACTCAGGTTTTAAAATGAGCGTTAATTTGATTATTTTTAAAAATAATATAATGTTTATCTTATTAGACTCGTTTACTCTTTTCAACCACATTATAAATATAAACATTTTTTTTTTTTTCATTTTGCTTCCGAACTTAACAAATGTCATAGAAATATTTTTTAATGTCTTTGAATTTATAATATCCTAGAGAAGAAATGAGTCAACAGAAGAAAACACCGTCACTAAAATTTATGATAACTTTATTTATTTTGGTTCCAATTTTACCGAAGATAAAATCACTTGATCATTCTCAGGAACGAATTTTGCTTCACGTCTCCAAATAAAGCATTTTCTAGATAAAACTACGTTTCAGACATCAGAGAACATTATTGGTGCCACATTATTCTTTTCATTGCTGCTAAAGCAATAACATTATTTTTGTGACAATTCGTCCAATAATAGTACGCGAATGAACAATGTGCCACACCATTTTTAGAGTTTCATTGGTAAAAAAAGGAACCAACATAGTTTCGTTTCTATGTCTGTCTGTCACTCTGTATGGTTCCAATAATAACTTTTGAATCGAAAGAGATTAAATCATGAAACTTAAAGATCGTTTTAACGCGGCCACAGGAAAAATATAGCGAACTCAAAATGATCAGTTGTCTAAAATGGCGGATAATTCATGTCACGCTAATTTATTGATTAATTTATTTATTTTTTATCTCAAATAAAAGGCATGGAAGAGTAAATTACAAAAATATATATTACTAGTGAAAAGTATTTAATTTTTCATGGCATTTTAATTAAAAAACATCAACATTTTGCGTGTCCTCCCCCCCCCCCACCCCTAAAACTATATTTCTGCTGTTACCTACTAAAAATATAAAACAAATATGCAAAATGTGCGATCTGCTGGGCCAAAGAAAAAAAAAATAATAATAAAAATTTGATCTGATTAACTGGGAATCCAAAGTGATGGCGGATAATTCCTGTCACGGTAAAAAATATATATTTTTTTTAAATTTTGAGTGGGGTACACTTGTGGAAAGTGTTGTAATTTTCCATGATATTTTGTTAAAAAACATCAATATTTGGCGCCCCCCCCCTTATTCTAACTAATGTCATGTTCACAAGACTAACGAAACCCTTTTTACGTGAGACTTCACGCACAACCAATAATTTATTTCTTTTTGATTCTTTTCATTGCTTCTAAAAGAAATCCAACATTGGTTCCAAGTTCCAACAAAGTTTGGTTCTCACTGATAAAAAAGTATTTTCTTTATAATCTAATACAATTAAACTGTTTAGTAAGCTGGGGGTATTACTCATACAGTAAAACTTTCACCCCTAATTTTACTACGTTTTTAACTTGCTTTCTTGTTTGCTTGTTTGTCCGGTACAAATCTGGCAATCGATTTCTAACTAACTTCCCGAGTAGCTAGACATTTGAGCATAGCTCAGAACGATGACAATGCATTATTTTAATACTTTTAGCCATCTTCAGCAGAATTTAATTGGGTTTCAGTAAATTTTGCTGTATGGAAAGTTATTTTATTTGTTTTGCCATATCCCATATTTACAATCTTCATTTTGACGGGTTTCAAATTTAATTTGTGATTTTTATAAATAAGAGATAAACATTGAATGACAGCAAAACAGTAAATACATTGATTATATTATTTATCGATTATATTTCAAATATACCGATGGCACGGTTTAGATTTGGTGTTGGGTAGTTCCGTTGTACAAAGATTTGTCCTTTTATAGGTTTAATCAGCTCTCTAGATGTTTGTCATTTATGTGAAGTAAATAAATTCGGAACTATTTTTTTTTCACTAGCATTATATATTATACAACAATAACAATTATATTATCAACATTACATACGATTCAACAGAAAATTTAAAAACGTAGTATATAAAAAGTTCTTTTTATCTTGAAATTATTTGATAATTTATTTTTATTTTTTAAAATCAAATGAACAATATTTTCATAAGATATATAAAATAAAAATAAAAGTTCCTTGTATCTTCAACCATTTAAAAAAAATTTTTTTTATTAAAATTAAAAATACTACAACCACTTTACTATAATATAATATACTGTTGTATGTACATAATGTTCAAGCTGTATCCTGTCAGTATTTACTTTTAAACATGAAAAATGCCCATAATATTTACTTATTATTTATTATTGAATTTATAAATATTTCCTTCGTTATATGTGTAATCCTTATGAAAATTAAAAGTTTATTCTATGCACATGTTAAGAATAACATCATTTAAGTTTTTTTTGTTTTTTTTGTTTTTTTAAAAATTGAGTAAGCATGGTGTACTTAATTTAAGTCTAATTGGTTGAGTACTACGCTAGTGGTTCGTACAGCAGGTGCTTTGATGAATCAATATGAACCACCTGTTGAGGGCACTGTTACTTCAGCAGGTGATACAGTACTAATCACACCATCTTTATGAATTTATACATTCTTAATGAATCCATCTGAATAATTTAGAATAATAAATAGTAGCAGTAAAAAATAAAAAAAAAATTACAACAATTAGAAATATATTTGAAAAAAAAAAAAAAAAAAAAAAAAAAATAGGTACTAAATACTGACTTTAAAACAATAAATTTGGTTAATATTAAGAAAGTAACGCCATATTATGTAGTGTTAGTCATAAAACGGAAATTCTTTGATTTCCGTTTACAAACACGTTGTTATATAAACATTTCCGATTTTTCTTCACTTATTTATTTCCTGTTTCTTGTTTTGTTTTTCTTCTTTCTTAAATATGGAGTATATTTCTAAATCCCAACAAAAACACGTGTAAAAATCGGTCCGAGACAACTCAGACAAACTTTCTCATATACGAGTTCATAATTACTTAGCCCAGTGTTTTCCATTTATTAGTTTTCGTATGTAAATTTAATTATTATTGAACATTTCATCAAGATTTATCATAAAAACAACTTCTCCAGGGCGGGGAATCGAACCCGGGCTCTCTTCGTCCGCGTTTTAAGCTATTTTCTCCGGAACTAGATTTTTCCCGGGAAAACGGCTTATATCGTTAGATTCGTATTTAAATGACAACATTTTAAACATTTTTAATCAAAATCATCGGAACCGTTTTCAGGAAATAATTTTTTTTTCACGTATTTTCAGAGTTTTCGGGGGTCAGCGCCCCCAAATTTGGGGCTAAAATTAACTTCTTAATTTCGCCTCGGATTATGATTTTTCTGAACGACTATACCAAATTTCGTCAAATTCGGCCCAGTAGTATAGCCTCCAGGCGTCTGCACAGACAGACATTTTGTAAAAACCACTTTTTTGGACTCAGGGGACCTCAAAACGTGTAAATCCATCAAAATCTTAAAATCGAATTTTCTCGCCATCACAAAACTTTCTCTTTATATGAGAAAGTAAAAAAATAAGCCATGTCTCGCGTGAAAAGTTGTGAGATCATAGGTTTAGCTGTCTCTCACTGTCCTAGTAAGTTCTTCTAGGTCTATGAATATCACTTAAATTGACATATTTGGTTCAAAACCTGTAGATATGATACAGTTTTTACACAACCTCGAGACTTAAAAATATTTGTTTTGGTATAAATAAACTACGTATTACATTGGATTTTCTTATCTCAAATATGCTGCCATGCTATCACACTTTTGTAAGTATAATATTATTCATCCCGTTAATTTTACAAACTTATTTATTTAGTCGCCTTTATAAAAAATATTTGTTCAACTAATCTGTTTGTTTTGTGTGTAAATAATAATTTAATAGAGTAAAGCGGATTGGAGCTAATTATAATTGGAATATATGACATTCTATCATTCTAAGCTCTTTAGGCTCTATGTATATAAAATTAAAGTTTAGTCTGTGAGTGTGTCTGTCACCACGAGTCCGATTCTAGGCACAAAACTGGCTTAACAAAATGTATATTTTTTTTTTCGCCGAGGTGAACGCAAACATGTTTCGCTTGTTTTAGGCTTGGTTTCATCGAAAAATATTGAGTAAAACCCAAGTTATTAACAATTTTATAAAATATAAAATAATCTAAGAAATTAGTTGACTAAAAACTACAAGATAAAAAGAACTTTTTATATATACTACGTTTTTAAATTTTCTATTGACTAAATAAAAAATCAATATGAAACTTGTCAAAATGAAAATGGTATATACGGGACATGTCAAAACAAATAATAAACTTAAATTCTGCTGCAAGATGACTAAAAGTATTAAAATAATGCATTGTCATCGTGTTCTGAGCTATTCTGAAAGTTTCAAATGTCTAGCTACTCGGGATGTTAGTTAAAATTCGATTGCAAGATTTGTACTGGACAAACAAACAAACAAACAAGAAAGCAAGCTAATAAAAACGTAGTAAAATATAAAGAGACAAGATCCACTGATTCGGTAATCAAAATGTTTGGATACTTCTAGACCACCTAATTATTAACGTTTTTAATGGGAAAAAGTCACCAGAAAATGAGATAATTGAAAAATCGATATATCTCGAAAACGAAGGTCGATCAACCATTATGTTATATAACATTTTTTGTCAGAAATGTGATGTAGAACCTCAGGTTTTTCTGTGTTACACCTTATGTGGGACACCCTGTATATGTTAAAAATGTCACTTTGTTTTATAAATAAATAAAATGTAATCATGTAAAATTTCACCCTGATACAAGCAGAAGCTGTAGAGTAGGGAAGAGATATATTTTATAATATTTTAAATTAATTGGCCGGGTAGTTAGAAAACAGTCCTATTTCAATCCAAACTCCTTTAATAAACATACTCTTTCCCTATAAAATTACCATGATCAACTTTTTTAATATATATTTATAGTAAGACACTTGCTTTAATGATACAAATAATGATTTTCTTTTAATTTTGTCTTAACTCTGCTAGGTACAAACAGTTCTTTACTTTTAATTTTTTCTCTTTTCTAACTCCGCCATGTATAAGTAGTTAGCAATGTATACGTACTTAGCAGTGTGATTTTATAATTTATATTTAATGAAAAATGTAAGGAACTTCGTTCCTGTCGGGTGTCCCGCGGCACCACACGTATTTTTTTGTGTCTATCAATTCATTTTCTAATCATCGTAAAAGTATACTCATCTTTATAACATTGTGCTTAATTACGGAAAAAAGAATGAAGTATAATTGTTAAGTTGGTACTTTTTTTTGTTTGAAGATAACTCTAAATAAAGTTGTTACCTTTTCATTAACAAGACAGAAGTTTAGTGATAAGAAAACGTTATCTTTTCATTGTTAAGCAGTTCGCTTGTCATGTTTCATTCAACTAAGATCTGGTTTTAGGTTTTATCTCAGAGCTCAGTGTTGTTTCTTTTATTACGTTTTTGTATTTTTTTTTTTTTTTTGTTTAATTCCGATTTTGTATTGCAGACAGACTCGAAGACAATCTGATGTCTCACATTGTCGTGGAATGATAAAATGAAACAGATACAAAGGAATGTGACAGAGAAAAACATTTTCAACTGTTAATTTCTTTTTTTTACCGATGTCATCAAATGTCTGACTCAAGACCAGATGATCTGCCTCGTGGGATCAGCTGATGAGTTTCTCGGAACAAATATCATAAAGGAAAAAAAAGAAGAAAAATCAAGTCTATTCAACTAAGATATGAAATGAAGTTCGTCCCAGGTATTGATAATGCAATGAACTGATAACGCAATCACAATGTTACATGTTCTCTTAACTTAGACTAGATAACAGCTATGTATATAAATATTTTCTTATCTATATTTGCGTTATGGGGTTTTTTATAATGCAAAAATCAAATCTAAGTCTAGACTAAGTTTCTTCTTTATAATTTTTTTAAGCTCGATTTTCAAACTTCTAAACTTTTGAAATGATACACTTAAAAAAAAAAAAAATATGTAATAATAAATTTAATAGTCCACAGGCCACCATAAGAAGTGAGTCGCTGATTGATAAAGTTTTCTTACCTTATGGAATCGCTTATTTATGCCTTGTCCACCGATGAATTGGGTATATGGCAACTGGGCGCTGGGCCATTTCTTTTTTGTTGACATGCCAAACTTGCCCTTCTGCGGGAACATTGAAAAGAGATAGATAAAGTTTTGATTTTCACAGGATCGTTTAATTAAATTATTTCAAAAACAGTGGTAAAGGTGGCCACCGATATGAGTGGGCCGTTTTCTTTTCAACGTCCCCTCAGAGCGATATGTTTGAGGCGGTGGCCACCCCAAACGGCCCACTCTTATCGGTGGCCACGTGTACCACTGTTCTTTAAATACTTTAATTAAACGATTCTATGAAAATCAAAACTTTATCTATCTCTTTTCAATGTTCCCGCAGAAGGGCAAGTTTGGCATGTCAACAAAAAAGAAATGGCCCAGCGCCCAGTTGCCATATACCGAATTCATCGGTGGACAAGGCATAAATAAGCGATTCCATAAGGTAAGAAAACTTTATCAATCAGCGACTCACTTCTTATGGTGGCCTGTGGACTATAATACTTTTGAGTAGATGAAACTGACTACACTGAAGTTGTAGTCCAGGAGATAGCATGCAAACATTACAAGGAGACTAACATCATGCTAGAATTTTGTATACAAGTCAATCTTTTAGCGCCTTTTAAGAATATGTGGTCGGCTAAGTTCGTCTGTGGGACATAGCTTGGCAATAGGCATTTGAAAAAAACAAACCGGTGGAGAGCGGTCATGTCTTACCAATTATGGTGGACAATGTGACTTTCATAATCCTGAGTACAGAATTAGTTAGTAGACCGAAAATCAAGTTGATGTTAGTTTGTCCCTTCCACGTTGATTTTTAGTAATAGTTGAATAACTAACCTATTAAGTGTGAAAATAACATCGACTTCATTTTTGGTCCACTAACTAATTCTGTACTCAGGATCATGAAAATCATACTATCCACCATAATTGGCGGGTCATGACCGCTCTCCACTATTTTGTTTTTTGCACATGCCTATTGCCAAGCTATGTCCCGCAGACGAATCTAGCCAATCACATATTCTTAAAAATCGCTAAAAGATTAACTTGTATACAAAATTCTAGCTTCATGTTAGTCAGATATTTTTTTGCACTCTATCTCCTGGACTATTGGAAAATTAATGCTATCAAAACGGAGTTCAAGAAAGTTTGAAAAAGTCTGCCAATTAGTGTGGCACATAGCTTCCTCACGCCCTATTTCGTATACTTTATTGATAGTTTAGCGAGCACAACGGTAAAATTAAAAAAGCGTAGACGGTTGAAATTAATCCGGGGTTATCTTTGAACTACTTTCAACAAACCATGAAATGTTATTAAAATCAGATGAGTTTTTTGAAAGATAATGGTGTAAATAAATGTATGTTTGTGTGTATGTGGAAGAGAAATAAAGTGGTTCAGAAATTTGAAATTTATATAGGATCAAAAATGGGCTAATTATGACCTACCATTCAAATTTCAATAAAATTGGACGAGCAGTTTTTAAGATAATGTTGGTTTGTAAAAATTGAACGACAGACAGACAGATGGGTGCAGAAGGTTCAAAGTTATATGGGACCAACAATGGACTACTTATGTATAACCTAACATGGAAATTTCATTAAAATCGGACGTGTACTTTTTAAGATATATTGGTTAGCGACTTAAAAAAAATATTTTTCTAAAAAATTAGGGTAAAAAAACTTAAGGATTAAATGTTGTTTTTTTTCGACACCGTGAGGGGTATCATATGAAAGGGTATGTCGAGCTGATTACAAAAATATATAATTCTTTGGTTATAACTTTGATAGGGCGAGCGTAGGCAAGTTTTAAGTAGGTGTGAAACGTGTCCCCCCCCCCCCCTCTATCCCGCTTATGTGAAGTGCAAAACATCTGAAAAAATTCCTGAACATTCTTCGACCAAAAGTAAAGTTATCACTTTTTGGAAATTTCGAAAGAAATATTATTTTATTTTTTATTGACAAAATACGTTCTTTTTGTAATTATGGTCTTTTCTGTGTATTTATATGGTTTTAGTCCGGTTCAGTGGCAAAAAAATACTTTATCAGAAGTTTGTTTATGTGTTTTGAGAATATCAGACCCACAGGATAGTTCAAAGTAAACTTTATAGCATTTTAAAAAACACCATCAATAGGGTACTACTACTATACAGGGTTGCCGACGGACCCTCGCTGTGTGCTGACTAGCACACACTTGACCTATTTATTTAAAAAAAAAAAAGTTTCATAATTGTTTAGTTCTTTTAAATAATTAAAAGTATCGAATTTTATACACCAAGATTTATGTAAGCATCTCAGTGTGTACAAAACTATCGTTTTATAACAAATTATAATTCTAATTCAAATATTCAATATTTAATGTGGGCAGATGGTTGAAATTTGCCTGTGGGCGAACTTTCACGAACTATCTAAATTTCTATTGACAAAAATATGTTTAGAAGTACTAAGCTGATTTAAATATTTTGGATAGTCTGTCGAAAGTAGCCTATAGATAAGCTACTATTTATAGGCTTCTCGAAATTATTATGGGATGATTGTTCCATTAACCATCTATGCCCTTTAAATTTTGCTAAATTGAAACTCATTTTGTGTAAAACAATTTATATAATGCTTTAACACACAGATTTAGAAAATAGTCTGCAAAGTAGTGTGGCACATAGCTGCCTCACGTCCTATCACGTATACTTAAATGGTTTTATGCTTTGAAAACCCATTATTCTATATTATATTATTATTTCCCGTAGTTAATAATAATTATAATTTGATTTAAATTAAAATTTAAACTTTCCGTAGTATGAAATCTACCAAAAACTTAAAAATTGAATTTTGAATTGATTGTACAAGGTACAGGTACTAATTGAGTACTTTATAATTATAAGCGTTAATTCTCGGTTTAGTTCTAATGTCATAAATATTGACTGTCTAAATGTGTATGAATATTGAAAGCTTGGATTCGGGACTAGTTATCGATTACGGCAGTGAAAAATCATTCTCCTGCGTAGCTTAGTTGGTAAGAGCATCTGTACTGGAAATACAGGAGACCCGTGGTTCAAATCCCGGCGCTGGAGTGTATGAGTACTTTAAATTATATTAGTGGTTATAAAATAAACTTAATGGGCGAAGGGAAACGAATAGGTGAAACATGTTAAATTTAATATGAAACAAATAATGGGTAATTGATCATGACCTACCGTCAAAATTTCATTAAAATCGGACGAGTAGATTTTCAGATTTGTTGGTTCGCAAAAAAGATTGAATGACATCAAAAATGTTTATTGATGTCTGAAACGAAGAATTTATGAATTCGGAGGCATAAAGAATTTTTGTTCTTCGGAACGATCACATAGCTTCCGTTACCTTTAATAAGCTTACCGAAGACGGAAGCTGTGTATGTTTAGGACATATTTTTGGTTCCGTGTCTTCTATCACCCAATTTGTTCGAGCCAACAAAGCTTAAAAACTATACGTCCGATTTTAATAAAATTTGTATAGTAGGTCATAATTAGCCCATTGTTGGTTCTATAAATGTGTCTACCGTATGCACTAATTTGTTTCTCTTCCACATGTACAAAAACATAAATATATTTACAACTATATCTTCAAAACTACTTATCTGATTTTTATAAAATTTGGATGGTCTGTTGACCAGTCGTTACATAGTGGTTGGGGGCGAGGTTTTTTTTTTTTGGTATATTTGAACTTATTAAACCAATAAAGAATGCAAAATTCAAAAAAGCATATATATATATATATTTGTATCCTACTCTTCAGCAGCTTTCATTTGATATCCCACTCGAAAATTTAAAAAAATATAAAATTTTGAGTTAACCAAATTTTTGCGAATTGCGCATGCGCATATTCAATTTTTAACTTGTGCATATTTGTTCTGTGCTTGGTTAAAAAAGTTGCACCAGTGTTTCAAATTTCACATCACCCTCGGCATACCTTACCTTGCACTTTACCTCTAAGGTAGTGTGGAAAGGAGTGCACGTTTCATGATAAATAAGAAAGTAAATTGAGGTTATCTCCAAAACCGTTACACTTACGAATAAAAGTCATGAGATCTTTTAGCGAATTTTCAAAGAAAATTACGCTATTGCAATGGCTTCAAAATTTTTGTAATGCGAATTTTTGAAAATTTTTTCCATGGAAATCCGTTTTAGACCATTCTGAATCGATTCCTAAAATTTAACACTTTTTTTATGTATGTATGTATATATGTATGTATATATGTGTCACTCCAGACGATATCTCCCCTTAGGATGCACTTAAAAATTTCAAACAAATTTTAAAATGTCAATAATATCAAAAGAAAGGATGAGTTCGTTGGCCAGAATTTTTGGAGTCCATTTAGGGGTCAAATTTTGACCATTTAGGGTCAAAAAACGTGTTTTTTCCATTTTACCCCCCTTTTATGTGAAAATATGATAAAAGTGTACATAACAACAATTACTGTACTCTTAAAGAGCTTTCCAACGACATGCATCTTGAAAGGTAAATACGATTTTGACTTTTGTACCTCGTACCCCTATGTACCAAATTTTTTTTTCACCCATGCAAATTCTAAACCAAAATTTTCCTATATTATCATAAGCCAATAATCCGCAGATTTCTTTGAAAATTCGCTCATTAAGTCATGGTGCATGACTGGACTTTTTGTAGGAAATGACGTGATCGTTAATGAGATATTCACAAAAAAAAACGATTTTGATGACCTTTGACCCCGCGTAGTTCTTTTAGCGGCACTCGGATCAATGGGGACTTTTGACATTTTGTTTAGAATAGCAATATCAAGGTTCATGCCAAAATTCAGCTTTCCCCTAATTTTTCTGAAGTTTATCCTTTTTTTTTGTCTTATTGCACTGGAATAAATAAACAAATATAGGCTAAAAATAGGTTTTGAAAAGCATAAAATCATTAATTCATTTGGAAACTATTTTAGTCAAACTAACTTTAGTCGAACTATCAATCATTTATAAACTAACTGTCAAGTCATTTAGAAACTATTTTAGTCAAACTAACTTTAGTCGAACTATCAAGTCATGTAGAAACTATTTTAGTCAAACTAACTTTAGTCGAACTATCAATCATTTATAAACTAACTATCAAGTCATTTAGAAACTATTTTAGTCAAACTAACTTTAGTCGAACTGTCAAGTCATTTAGAAACTATTTTAGTCAAACTAACTTTAGTCGAACTGTCAAGTCATTTAGAAACTATTTTAGTCAAACTAACTTTAGTCGAACTGTCAAGTCATTTAGAAACTATTTTAACTTTTTCTTAATAGAATAACATAGAGTATTCAAATATGCCATAAGTATAATTAATAATTAATTGTAGATCCAAATCGAATTAGGACAATTTTTAATTTGAGATTTTCTAATCTTGGAGAACAGTTTTTGATTTCAATCTGTTCAACTTTATCAAAGTAAAAGATAGGACTATTACGTCTTCGAGAACTTCTTCATAATATCAGAATATTTTTCAATTTAATTTATTAGTGTAAATTTGATTTTTTTTTCTTTCTCCGGAATTTTCCAAAATTAACTATCATAATCTCTATTATCAATTTCAATTAAAATCATCGCTGTGGTTACGGGCAAGTGTAACAATTTTTTCTCTTCAAAATACTGTTTTATGAATGAAAACCAGAAGCTGAAACTTTCATTCACTCTACTTTTTTCATTCAAAAACATTTTTTCTTTGAAACAAATTTAGTAGGCTCTAAACCTGACGAAAAAGAGGTTGACATAGACCAGATTTTTAAATGGAGTGGGTCAAAAGTCTTAGAAGGTATGATAGGCTTCAGCAGGGGGTGAAAAATCTAAATATTGTTTTTCTTTCTTTTTTTAAAAAAAATTACGTCATTTCCTAAGTTTGTTTACATCGAGAGATCCTTTCCCCCTCCCTTCCTTATTTTTATCCAATCCGAAACCTGCTTTGGAAGGAAAAAACGTGGCAAGTCAGAATGTGGGAAGAGGAGGGTTTACGACAAAAAAAAATTCTAACCCTTCAAATACAGTCTTTAAGTAAAACAAGGCGAAGAATAAGGTATTTGGATAACTTGAAACGGAAAAAGATAGAAGAAAGAAAAAAAAAATCCACCCTTCTAGAAATAAAGACGAAAACAGGTTCACAAGGACCAAAGGACGAAGGACCTTCAAGAAAAAAAAAAAAGAATTAGGTCGGCATCCCTTTTTTCTACGCAGCGACCACCCTTCTAGTTCTAAGAATTTCACCGAAAAAAACACCCTCTTTAACCTCTTCCTCCCCCCCCCCCCCCTCGAGTAAGAACAACACAAATATTCGATCCTTCGTCAAAATATACAGACTTATCGATTTTCTCTCTCATGGAAAATGTTTTTTTCAAACTAATTTTTCAATCATTCTCATGATTTCTTTCTATTTATTTTTTTATTAAACACATTGTCTATTGCGTTTATTTCTTTTTAAATAATATAAACATTGAGTGTTTTTTTTTACTGAACGATGAAAAAAAGAAATTGTAAAAAATGACTTTAGTGTGAACCTTTTTTTTATGTATGTCTCTCTCGGCGCCCCATATATCTACACCTAAACATTTTTCTAGACTGATTTTTTTATTGTACATGGCACAGCTGTTTTTGTTTAAATGTTTTTGTATTAGTGTGTAAAATACGGTGGATAATTGTTAAGTGTTAAAACTTTTGTTAGATTCTTAACATATAGGGTAGCAAAGGCGGGTCGTGTGATGGTACCGACGGAATGTCCGTAGGTTCCCCCACTCCTTACAGTTCCACATGACACCGCCTCTAACTGTTCAACAGTTAACAACCCTACAAACACTGTATCTTTTTTAAACATGCGTGAAGTAGGAACTATATTTTTTTTGTCCAAACTACTGTTCACATAATTTTCCTGCTAGATTTTTTTCCCCTTCTTGTTCCTTAGCTCATTCATTAAGAGCTTCAGGCGAAAAATACCATAATATTCACCCTCCAACACTCTCTTTCTTATAAACATTACTGCAACTATAAAGAAAAAAATGTGTACCTACCCCTAGTAAAGGTTTTTAAAAACGTTAATTGGGTATTACCATGTACCTCATAATTGGGAAGGGTTGTTTCACTTACACCCCAATGGGTTATTATAATAACCCCTATTGAAAAGGTTCGACAGTATCTACCACTTTTTTCAAAAAAATTTGTCACTTATTATCCGTGACAAAATACAAGGGTGAAATACTCAAGTGTTAAATATTCTTAAATAAGCAACTCTTTCTTCGTGAGAACTTTCTTACAGACTAATCGTACACTTATGTACAGATTCAATTTAATTAATAATATTTATAATATTTCCGGTAATTATTTTAAAACTAATACAGGACATTTTATTGCAATACAATAATTTATTAATGATATCACCGATTTTAAAAAATTAATAAGCAAGGATAGACACAAATTGATTGACTATTTTATTGTTGGATATTTTACAGTTGTTTTTTTTTCTACAAAATAACAACTTACTAGTTTTTTGCTTCACTGAACTCTTTCAATTATTAAAACAAGATAATTTGATTCTAGTAGGATAGTTTAGTTGCTTGTCTTTAAACTTACTCTAACTAGTAAATGTGAAATAGTTGCCTCAGTCTGGCCATTCCACTTATTTGGGATAGTTGCTTCACTCTCTCTGTTAACTTATTCTGACTAGTCATTATGTTTCCAGTGAGTAAATTGCCTCACTCTAGTCATTCCTGTTTTTGAAAGTAGGGGTTGTTGCTTTACTCATGTCTATTAACTTATTTTAATGAATAATCTCTTTAAGCCTGACAAAATAAACCATGTTAAACCACTTTTAATTTAAAAGTTGCCTGAAATTTTCCAAATTTTTTCAATTCAAAAACTTTCACCACTTTTTATTTGTTGTACATGTTTTGGCAATTTTGTGAAATTTCTATGGAGACTTAGCCCATAGAAATTGCCAAAGAATGAAAAGTGGCAAAACGTGGCTTATTTTATCGCGCTTGAAGAGCTAATTGCGAATCAAGTCTCCTTTTTATAATCTCTGCCCCGTAACGCCTTTTATTAGACAAAAGGGAAAGGTAACTTTAAAAAAAAACATGTAGTGTTGCGTTCCAGGGCCTAGAGAAGGGTGGGCCGAAAAAAATTAATTTTGAATTTGAAAAAGTCCAACCTCGTAAAACTTGTGTATGCATTAGAAACTATCATACGTAAAATTTTGGCCCGATCGAATGACACCTCGGTGGTGCACAATCGCTTCAAAGCTTTAAAAACACTTTTTAAGAAATTTTTGACATTTTAATTTTTTTAAAAATATTTTAGTTATTTTTATTTACTTATTAGCACCTATTTGCTCTTTGCTGGCATATTATTTGATTGTAGGAAGAAAAAAAAAATTAAAACAAGTTAATTATAGATTGAGATAAGTTGGTACATACATAATACATATGAGTACCATTGAGTTATTTCAAGGTATTATTAGGACCTGCATAGCACTAATTTATCTATTATCTTTGGAATAACTCAATGGTACACATTATGTATGTACCGACTTATCTCAATCTACAATTAACTTGTTTTAATTTTTTTTCTTCCTGCAATCAAATAATATGCCATCAAAGAGCAAATAGATGCTAATAAGTGAATAAAAATAACTAAAATATTTTTAAAAAATTAAAATATCAAAACATTTTTAAAAAGTGTTTTTTTAAAGCTTTGAAGCGATAGTGCACCACCTAAGTGTCATTCGATCGGGCCAAAATTTTACGTATGATAGTTTCTAATGCATACACAAGTTTTACGAGGTTGGACTTTTTCAAATTCAAACAATTTTTTTTCGCCCCCCCCCCCCCCCCCCCCTAGCCTAGAGCCAAGTAAGAAATGGTTCCTCTGAATCATTATATGTAACTAGTTACTCATTCTACCGAATTGCCTCACCCCTAGAAACATTCAGTTTAATACGTCGTTTAACTAAGCTGAGAATTAATTATAATGAGTTAATTCAAATCAGTCGAATTGGTTTTAGCAACAAAATGTTTCTAGTGAATTAGTTCAGCCTCATTCTTATCAATACTCATCCAAATGAGTTAGTTGCTTACTTATAGTGTGTTAACTTTTTTCATGCAGTTCTATTTCGAATAAGTTAGTTGAAACACTGAAATTTGGTTTGATTTTTGTAATGAATTTTTGACCTCACTCTTGTCAAATCATTTAACAACAAAATTTTTTAAACATTACTCAAGTAACTTGCAAGGATAAATAATTATGCGTTGATGGTTGACGCGGATAAGCGTCGGCACGTCTTTCTTTTTGTCGATCTCCACTTTTTTGAGAGTTAATGAAAGGGACCAAAACACCTCCAGCGTAATGTGTCATAAGATCTAAGCACATCCAAATTATCATGTCATTAAGTTAAACAGTTCAAAAGTTACGGAGGTTGAGACAGACAAACAGACGGACATATGAAGTGTGTGACAGACAGACAGATTAGAGAGCTTATAGAGGTTTCATCGAAGGCCAAGGACCCCACAAAATGAATGTACTGTATAAAGAATGCTGTGTTTATCTTTTAATTATAAATTGCTGCCTTATAAATGGTATAAGTCAGGAAAAATTACGAGTTTCGATTCTAAATGAAGTTTGTAATTGTATATTTATTATCGATAATTAATTGATTTTTCTGTAAAAGGAAATAATAATTATAAAAGTCAAAATTAGTTTTGTGAATCGGTCGAGGGGATTTATTTTTATAAGGTTATTGGTGTGTACGATCTTAAAACGTTAAAGGAATTCTCGAATCAGGAGACTTATTGATGAACAGAGTAAAAACTTTTATTCGCTGAAATTCCTTTTCGTTCTTTGAAGAAGAAAAGGATAAGGATGAAAGAAAAGAAGAAGAAGAAACTTTACTGATTCTTCAAAGGAAGCGTCTTATAAGTAAGAATGAGACGGAAATAAAAAACCTTCTTCTTCTTCGAAGGATGTTTATAAGAGGTGAAGAAAATGGTTTTTCGAATCTCGTCCTTCCCGTCACTTATTGGTTTAGAGGTTCAACTCGGAGGAAAGAAGAATGGAAACCTTTACTTAAATACAGAGCGGCTTCTAAGTCAAGAAGCGAAACTGAAACAAGGCTTAGGTAGTCCCATCCCAAACAAGTACCGAGGGCAAGAGAAAATAAACCGTAATAACTCTTCAGGTCTAAAGGAATAAAGGACCCTTTATTTTTGTAAAGACCTCAACAAGGTTTTCTTCCTTTGATATTTTTAAAAAAAGAAATGCTGAAGGATTTTATCCAGTGAGTAACTCACGTGAAGATTAATGCTTAGTTTTGATTGTTGGTCTCTTTCTCTCCTTACAGTAGAGTTACCCAGAGTGTCGGAGTAGCTGAAAATTACACGTTACAGAGGAAAGAGGTCCTGCGCCAGGACTCCAGGACTCGACATTACTCGCAGCATCTCCCTACACTTCCTAAAAACAAATCCTTTACCTACCTTAATACCACCTCCATCAATCAAATATCCTTCGTCCATATCCTTCTCAAACTATCCTTTAATTTCTCATCATTATTTACTTTAATTTCCTCAACAATAGTATCCTCTTTAACTTGGCTTAGATTAATTTGTCTTCTTTCTCTCTCTTTCTATATATATATATATATATATATATATATATATATATATATATATATATATATATATATATATATATATAATATATATTTGTATATATATATGTGTATATATATATATATATATATATATATATATATATATATATATATATATATATATATATCCAATCTATTGCTCTTCTTCTTTTACATCTTTATTTGATTTCTTTAAACAACTTTAATCTTCTTGACTTGTTATTGGTTCGTAATACTTGACCAATTACAATGATATACGCACCATAACAAAGTTATATGAAACAAATTAGTTTTTTCCTGTGAACTTTAGTAACGCTTCTTTTGAAATATTGAGGTATTTTAAAGATGCCCCAAGTATGATTTTAAGTAAACAAAACCATTTCAGTTACATCGCTGGTAATAGTACAATAGTATTTTTACTTTTCCTCACCTAAGGTAGGAAAAGTTATGTTTTCACCTAACATTTTATTTTTTTTTTTGAGATTTCAACTGAATTATCCGTTTTGGGTGTTTTTAAGACCTGCTGAGTGGTTTTCAGCATGACGTCTGTATGGGTGTATGTTAGTTATCATTGTAGTGCCCAGGGTATTTAACCTAGAGATTTGAAACTTGGAAAAAAAATCTGTCCTTACTTCCAGTTGTGCCGCCCGGAATATCATCATTTTCCGCCATCTTAAACCCAGTTTGGTGAGTCAGCAAAATTTTTAAAAATTCGTACAAAATCAAAAAGGTTGTCCGATCGAGTTGAAATTTGGCATGAATGTGTCTCTCTGTATAACAAAATCCAATCCACCAAATTTAATTTTTTTTTTATTTAGATATTGGCTTCCATTTTGAAGTTATCGATTTTTTTAATAATGCAAATTTGACGGTTAATGATACCGAAAGTATAAATACATTTTTGACGTATAGCATATCATTGGAACCGGTAACAAATAAGGAACAAATATAAGAAAACCCGATGAAATTCCACTAATTAGTTTAAAAGTTATAAGCGAACATAATTATTTATTAGGGGGTTACTTTTGTTAAACGTCAATGTTTGTTTAAATCTGTCAAAATACCGCCAAAATTCAAATAATTGTAAATAAAATAAAGTAAATAAAAATAATGTATAAAATTTAGTTTGAAAAATGATAATTTAAAAATCAGTTAGTTCAAAACGGTCACTCATCCAAGTACTGACCACAACCAATGCTGCTTCCTTCTTTCCACAAATATTCACATTTTTTTAGTTTATATTAAATGTGCATAGACTCATTTCTGGTCTAATTTCAACAAATTTCATTGAAATCGGACGAGTAGTTATTAAGAACCACAGGAAGACTTGAGAAGAAGAAATGTTACGTGATGTGTGAAACGTATTTCTGTTTAATAATTTTTTTTAAATTCAGAGGCTTCTCTTTCTTAAACCTTGCATACCTGATCATCAGTTTGGTTTCCGTGCTCACCAATCCACCATTCAACAGTGTTATCGCATTGTCGATGTCATTTCCTCCACCCTTGAGAAGAAAAAGTTTTGCTTAGCTGTCTTCTTGGACGAGGCGCAATCCTTTAACAGAGGTTGCGAGTTACTGGGCTGCTTTGGAAGCCCAAGGGCATCCTTCTATTTACTAACTACCTTATCCTGAAGTCCTTTCTCACCGATAGAACATTCTGTGCCAGTTTAGGAACCTCTTCCTCCTCCATCTGCCCTGTAAGTTCTGGAGTACCTCAGGGTAGTATGTTTGGACTCCTCCTTTATTCCATCTACACACATGACATCCCTTAACACCCTTCCTCAGTCCTATCAGCAGACGACAAGGCCATCCTATCTGCCCACCGTAACTCACAAATTGCATCCAATAACACCCAAAGTCACCTTCTCCTTGTCGAGCCTTGGTTAAAAAAATTGAGGATCCAGATTAACGAACAGAAAAGTGTTCATGTCACTTTTACTCTTCGAGAAAGTACATGTGCTCTGTTAAACTGAACAACACAGTTTTAAACCCAGAAGTAGCACCAAGCCTTTTAACTCCCGTCGACTACAAACTCTTCAATCAAAGAGTTCAATATCAGTATCACTTATAACATTAACAATGTTTGTAGTTGGGGTATTACATAATAATAATAATATAAAATGAAAAAAGAGGCTTAAAAAAAAAATCTTTCTTTAGAATTATCAGAATTCTTTCGTAAACTGCGGTAAGCTCGGAAGGATATATAAAAATAAAAAGATAAATAAATACCAAAGATTGTTGTTTTATTTTGACTTAATTAAACAAGCTAACATATTCAGTGTTACCATCATTAATATAAAATAAGCGGCGGAGAAAGAAAAAAAACAAAACAATTTGAAACAGTTATTTAATCTTTAATGTATTGACAGAAATCGATTTTATGTAGTTAAATTTAATTTAGCTCCCGTTTGATCTCAATTGCGTTTATTTTATTACTTTTTTCTTTTAAGAAACTTCAACAGTTTTGTTTTTTTAATATAAGAAAAATTAATTTGAAAAATGCAATTACTTGGCTACTTAATTTATTTAAAACTTTTTTTTAAAAGAATAATCTTGTTTCCTTTTGTAATACCTTTTATGACTAAAACAAGTAATTTTCATTGAAGAAATTAATTTCATTTGAAAATCTTTTCATTTAACGATCTGTCCAATTAAATTTCAAATAAATTTTATATATTTATATTTTTTTTTCTTCCTTTATTTTTCATTTCAATTTACCATTCATTATTTTACTTCTTTTTAAAAAAAAAAAAAAAAAAAAAAAAAAAAAAATATATATATATATATATATATATATATATATATATATATATATATATATATATATATATATGGTGCAAATGATCAACTGATTATCGATTTTTGTCATTGAAGAATCGATTAAATTGCTTTATTTTATTTGGGATGTCCTTACTTTGTAATAGTGGTTTATCCCGGTTTAAAGGAGGAGGTCCTTTGCATTGTAATTCCATCGGTTTTTCCTTTGAGTCGATTCCTTAACGTAGGTCAAAGACCAATGGCGTTCCATTTAAGGACTTCTTTCTTGCGACAGAAAGGAATCTGGTTTTGGGCCCGGTTGTTCTTTAAACCCTTCGAAAGAATTCCAGACTCGAACGCTATTTCACCTCGAAAGAAAATCAAATCAAATAAATAAGGATGAAGAATACAAAAAAACAAAAAAAAACAGGAGCACCAGGATCATTGGATTTTATTTTCTTATACGATGACTTAAGACATATTTAAAGGAACAGCTGTTTTGACAATATGGACTTTTAAAGATAGAAAGACTTGATTTGTTAACAAGTTTCAATGTTTCGAGGATTTTATTTATTTTATTTTTAAACAATGCGATTTAAAAGACAAAGAATTTCAAGGTCGAAATTGAACCTTGAAGTTTGTATATGTGGTCAATATGTTTAACGTGGGAGTTTTGTAAAATAACCTGACACTCAACTTAATTTCCATTAAATCAAATTATAATTATCATTACCTACGGGAGACATACAGAGAAAAATAGACCCACGCACCGGGACTTGAACCACGGGCCTCCTATTTATCCGTTACAGGCGCTCTTACCAACTGAGCTACACGGGAGAATGATTTTTCTCTGTCGTTACCGCTACAAATACGGTGCGGAGGTCTATTTTTCTCTGTATGTCTCCCTCCCGTAGTTAATGATAATTATAATTTGATTTAAAGTAAAATTTAATCTTTCCGTAGTATAAATACTACCTAAAAACTTAAAAATCTTAATTTCCATTTGAATATGCCTAGAACCCTCAGTTAATTAAATCACACTAACATGAAAATTGAAATATGTGTTTCGTATTGAAACAATAAATGGCTCAGTCAAAGAAAACATACGCTAGTTATTATTCTAGGTGATCATCACAATAATTAATTAAAGCCTCCCTCTATCTATCTTTAACAATTTCTAACAACATCTAACCAGCTCTTACTACTTCTAATCACCTCAAACTACTTCTTACTAGCTTTTACAACCCTATCACCACCTTCTACATCTCCAACAAGTTCTTACCAGCTCTAACACCTTCTAACCTCCTCTAACTACTTTTAACAACCTCTAAAAACTTCTAACCAATTTTTTCAACCTAATACCACCTTTAACCATTTCTATCCACATTTAACTACTTCTGACCCCCACTAACTACTTCTAACCACCTTTTACAACCTAATACTACCTACAACCATCTCTAACCACATTTAACTACTTCTAACCACCTCTAACCATCTTTAACCACATTTAACTACTTCTAACCACCACTAACTACTTCTAACCCCTTTCTTCAACCTAACACCACCTTTAACCATATTTAACCACATATAACTACTTCCAACCACCTATAACCATCTCTAACCACACTTAACTACTTCTAACCACCTCTAACCACATTAAACTACTTCTAACAACCTCTAACCATCTCTAACCACATTTAACTACTTCTAACCACCTTTTACAACCTAACACCACTTTTAACCATCTCTAAGCACCTTTAACTCCTTTTAACTACCTCTGACCACCATTTAACCCCCTTTCAACACCTTTAACTATCTCTAACCCCCTTAAACTACTTAACACTACCTCCAACCACCTCTAACCAGCTCTAAGTTCCTCTAACTACACACACACACACACACACAAACAGAATATATATATATATATTTATATATGCTTTTTATTTAAGCAATTTTTTAGATTTTAGAACAACAAAACAGCAAGCATACGCTATGCGAGAAAGGGACGTATACAAGAGTCCGTGGTGTCTGGATTGATACTGATTAGTTGGTGTGGGTATTACGTCCATATTATAAAATGTCGCATGTAGCTCTACTTGTCCTGAGACAAGTATAATAAAAGTAGTACAAAATAATAGAAGTACAAAGCCCTGAGGCTTTCATTGAAGAAGAGATACAACAGAAGTACAACCCTTTAAAGTCAAGTAGTAAGTAACTAAATAAATATTTAGTTGGATATAATTTTAGTTCATGGTTTTCGCACTATAGTTCTAGAGGGAGCACTTTTGGATTTAATTGATATTTAACTGTTTTAAGACTTTCAAGTGTTAAGATGTTAGGAGTGAGAGAGAGAGAGAGTGAGAGAGAGAGAGAGAGAAAACAACAAAAAACTAAATGATATTGTCCCTGAAGTTGAACCTTGTGGCACCCCTTGCTTAATCTTTTAAAGATCGAAGTTTCTTAAAAATTCATATCCATTTTTATCCTTGTAAACTTTCTGTTTAACGTTATAACTTTTATTTTTAACTTGAAGACAAAGTTGATTGTTATTTGTATAAGATGACTGCTGTTGTTATAGGTAACTGACTGGATGACGTGGACTAAAGTAAAGGCTGGACGTGAGATAGACATCGTCTGCTGTGTTGGGATTCTAGACGCCTCGTTGTTATACTGTCTTCTGTCTTATACTTCCAGCCTCTACTCTCTACATGACAGCTTCCTCGCTGATTAGAACAACCTCTTTTTTCAATCAGAACATCATAACATTTTTATTTCTTTTAATACAGATTTACAAATCTGATTGAAGAATTATAAATCTAAGTATTTATACAACTAATTGAAGATCTATACATCTAATTGATTGAAGATATACAAATCTAAAAGAAGATCTATAAATCTAATTGATGATATACAGATCTAAAAGAAGATCTATAAATCTAATTGATGATATACAAATCTAAAAGAAGATCTATAAATCTAACTGAAGAAATACAAATCTAAATGAAGATTTATAAATCAAATTGACGATTTATAAATCTTATTGAGGATTAGACATCTAATAAAATATTTAAAAACTCTAATTGTAAGATTTGTAAACCTAATTGACGATTTATAAATCTTATTGACGATTAGTACATCTAATTAAATATTTATAAATCTAATTGTAAGATTTATAAATCTAATTAAAGATTAGTACATCTAATTAAAGATTTATAAATATAAATGAAGCAAGATACATTAAATATAATTTACTCAGTTATGCAGCACGTATGTAAACAATCTATATAAACAAAAATGAATGATTGTCTGTCTGTCTCTCTGTCTGTATGTCTCTTATGCCTGCCTAAACCGTTCATCTGATTGCGATGAAACTTTGGAGAACGGTTGGACGCATGCCCGGAAAGGTTTCTGAGTTAGTAAAACTATGTTTAAATTTTGGTACACAGGGGTACGGGGTACAAATGTCAAAGTAATGAAAACCTTTAATCGTTGATAACCTCTTTAAGAGTACAGTAATTGTTGTTTTGTACATTTTTGTCATACTTTCATTTAGGATGGGGGTCAAATGGAAAATACAAGAAAAAGATTTCTAAAATCTATATCTATATAAATAAAAATGAATGTTTGTTTATCAGTATATCTCTTACACCAATATTGTATATTGTACAAAGAGCATATATTGCAAATTCTAATATGAATGTTTCATATAAGGCAATATTATTTAACTAAATAAAGTATTTATAAGGTTTTTCAAAGGTAGCAGCTTTACACTTCTTATGTTATTAATGTTTATTAGGCGGTACGAAGTTCGCCGGGTCAGCTAGTATTATATATTATGTACTATGAATATGATATACATTATGTATGCTATATTATAATATATACTACGTATTACAAATAATAGTAGTTAGTATGAGGGTGTAATAATGGTATGTAGTATGGCAGATTCAATATTAAACAAACCTGGGTTGAGTTAGTAAGGCTCCACTTATAGAGGAGTCGTGGCAATACCAACAAGTATTGAAGGTTTTAGCCTATATATTTCCCCTTACAAGTTTAGAATACCGCTTCTCTGACATTACCTATACTTATACAATCTACATGTGTATAATTTTAAAGGTATTTAACCAAATATTTGTTTTAGATATTTGGAGTCATTCTAGCTTAGGCATAAAATATAATTAATTATTCATAATTATTAATTAAAACTATTTCTAGATGAATTGGTTTCTCAAAATTAAAACTATTATTAATTATTTACTCATTTGTTTATCTTAATCTTAAATATTTATAAGATTGGAGTGGTGTCTGTAAATTCATCTTGGGCTCAAATTTTGTATTTTCACTAAATGAGTAGTCCAGATAACGAATTTATGTTTAGAAAATATTATATCTGTTTATCTGTGCGTCAATCACGTCCAAACGGCTGAACAGATTTTGTTGGTATTTGGGTACAATGCTAAGCTCAATTCTGCAGGTTATAAAACATTTTGGTAGCTCAATATGAGGCGGAGAACATGGCTTCTAAAGAGATTACAAAATGTATTTTTTTATAAAAAAAAATGAATACAATCAAAGTTGCAGAAGATGCTAAGGACAATATTTTATGTTTTGTGAAAATGTCTGTAGGAAGTACTGTTAAAGAAATCAGTGTTCAATTGATATAAAATAATATTTAAATTTATTTTAATAAATGCCACATTTATTATTTAAATAGTTTATGAATCATCAAGAAGATAATAGTATATAAATCACAAATTTGAAACCCGTCAAAATGAAGATTGTATAAATATGGGACATGTCAAACAAATAAAATAACTTGTGGATTTTTTCCGAACTAACTTACCATACACCAAAATTTGCTGAAAACCAATTAAATTCTGCTGAAAGATGGCTAAAGATATTAAAATTATGCATTGTCATTGTGTTCTGAGCTGTTCTAAAAGTTTTAAATTTATAGCTATTCGGGAAGTTAGTTAGAAACCAATTGCAAGATTTGTACCGGACAAACAAACAAACAAGAAAGCAAGCTAATAAAAACGTAGTAATAAATCACACCTTACCTTGACTAAACCTTTAATGACGCTAAAAGTGTTGTTGTTATATAATACATACATACATGTTGTTATATAGTATAATACTTTTTAAATTATATTGATATCTGCCAATAAAAAATATTATCCCTAAGGGAATATAAGGACCAAGTAAGAAAAGAAGGGGAATTGAGCCCAGACTGATCTTCTAAAGTCAGGAAGTTAATACATGAGAAAGGCCTCCTATTTTGGATGTAAACATATACACCAAACAAAGATAATTCCAATTTCAACCCAGGGATATAAAAAGCTACGGGGGGATACAGAAGGAAAATACTGCTGCTTTTCGCGAAAAGTTAACTTTTAAGAATTTTTCTTCAGTAGTCGGAATCAGTTACTAACTTGGGATATTTGCAAATAATCTTATCAACGGGAGAGGGTATAGAAATAAGTGGGAGGGATAGAATCTACATATTCTTGCAGAGAAAAATAATTTAAATGTTTCTTGATGATAGTTTATAAACTTATCAAATTGAAAATAACACACTCCGTTAAGTAGCTAGTTTAAGTATATAAAAAAGGAATTGTTATTAATTATTAATTAACTCTATTATATATATTTTTTATTATTTCTTCAGAACAAATATATAACGTGATTGAAAATTACCTTATACATAAGGGTCGAAACGTCTCATAATGCATATAAACTGATTGTTTCTGTCATTACCATGCCATAACCCTCCAACAACTTATAAAACAATCATTAAATATAATACTGTAAGCTCATCTATTATTATTTCTTTTCCTCACTACCTATAGTAGGAAAAGTATTGTTTTCACCAAATTTTCCTCCTGAGTGGTTTTCAGCATGACGTCTGTTTGTATGGATGTATGTGTGTGTGTTATCATCGCAGCGCCCAAGGTATTTAACCTAGAGAGTTGAAACTTAGCACGAACATACCTCTCTGTATGACAACCAGGCCCACCAAATTTCATTTTAATATTGGCCGCCATTTTGAAGTTATCAATTTTTTTTTTTAAACTTTGACGGTTAATAATACTGAAAGTATAAATAGGTTTTTGACATATAGCATATCGTTGGAACCGGAAAAAATTAAGGAACAAATATAAAAAAAACCCGATGAAATTCCATTTATTAGTTTAAAAGTTATAAGCGAATATAATTATTTATTAGTACGATAATTTTGATGACGTCAAAGTTTGTTTACATCTGTCAAAATACCGCCAAACTTCAAATAATTAAATAAAATATAGGTATTAAATATAGGACATTAACTACTTAATAATAAAATAAAATTAATGTTTCAAAATGTACATTTAATTAAGTATATTTAAAATCTCTTGTTGCAGAATGGTTCTCACGACATGATGGATTATGTACTGTTATATTACATGCTCTAAAAAAAAAAAAAAAAAAAAAAAAAAAAAATTATTTACATACTCATAATAAACAAATTGGAGCAACCATAAAAATTACTTTATTTAAAAAAAAAATTAAAATAAAACAAAAATTACTAATACATAACAAGACCTTGAATTGCAAATAACTGCAATGATCTAACTACTGGTACATAATGTAATAAAAATAATTTCCTTCATTTTTTTTTATTATAAAAAAAGTTTCGGCATTTGCACGATTGTAAGATTAAATTTACGAAATTACCTGCTGAAGAAATCTGGTTCAATCAATTATATCATTATCTGCTCAGTAGGGACATGCATTTGGAATACTTTAACTTTATCAATATTAGTTCATTTCAATTATATTCCATTCAATTTATAAAGTATTCAGTAATCATACATTCAAAATTATACTCATGTGAAAATAATATTATAAAAAAAACAAAAATCTCATAACATCTGAACAATTTTTCATAATTATGTTTTAACGGCATGATAGTTTAAAAAAAAAAAAAAAAAAAAAAAAAAAAAAAATCATTTTACAATCAACTATAGTTATTTATGTCACTAGGCAGCAAAATGGAATTTTGCTGACAAGTTTTTCAAGTTTTAGTTCCGAGCCGAAGGCGAGGATAGGCTAAACAAATTTACTGCTGAGGCGAAGCCGAGGCAGGAAATTTACTATTTTACTGACAAGGCGAAGCCCAGGCAGAAAAACGTTAATAACCTGCTGAGGTGTAACCGAAGCAGGTAATCTTTAAACGAGTCAGTAATGTTTCCTTTGCTGCATGGTTACATACTATATTTTATCTAATAACCGCAGAAAAATTACACTAAAGATTTTAGTACCTGATTTAGAGGGCAATAAACTTTCCTTGTATGATGTAGCAATATTTGCAATTTCGGGTGGCGTGTTATCAAACAAGTCTTCAACGTCTTACACAACATTATCATCCATATTTTTATTTAAACTTCAAAAACCTAATTAACAAATTTATCAAAATAATAACAGAAAACTATTAAATTATCTTTTTTTGATAGATAACAGATTTAAAGCAATGAAAGTTGTAAAAATCGAATTGATGACTCGAAAGTTAAAACAAAACAAAGACAAAACAATCAGTGTTGCCACTTGTTTTATTAACAGCTGTTTTTTATCTCAATTTTTAGCGATTTTTAAAAATAATCCCTGTAAAATAATAATAGGTATTAGTTTTATTATTTCAATTTTTAAAGGTATTTCAATAAACTATTTAGCAGAATATTACGCTTAAATATACAAAAATGAACAATGTGGGAGAGTTCATAACCTGAGATGGAAAATTTTTTCTTAAAATATGGCAGCCTGTTTGTTATTTTGCTGACACTTTGAACTTTTGCTGACACTTTGATATTTTGTTACAAAAGAATCAAGAAAAATGACATTTTGCAGATTGAAAACAGTACAACAATGCCTAATTTTGCTACTGTGAGTAGATAAAAACAATTGTAACACCAAATAAAACAAATTATTCCTTAGATTCCAGTGATTTTAGAACACGTATTTGAACGAGCGTAGTGATTTGTTTAAGGATTTGAAAAGTTTGTGATTTTGACGAAATCAATTTAATACTTGCAAGAGAATTGCCCAGACTTCAGGCAACATTGTGCTTAACACATCTTCAATGTTTGTTATAACACTGAGGGACTCCTCCCACTTACCTACAAAGAACAACACCCCCCCCCCCCCCTTCACCATATGGTAATTTATTCTATCAAAACTATAATACCAGACAACATTACTACCCGGAAGATTTTTTTAAGACCCTATTTCAAACCGTTATTTCATGGCATTTACCCAAAAGTTTATAAAGTTATAGATATGAAATTTGAATTAGAATAATGTAGTTTTCAGACCCCGCAAACCCCATATCTCTATCTACTACAGAAGCTGAGCTATAAGTGTTCAAAAAAGTGCGGTTTTTTGGCCCACCCTGTATATATATAATTCATATAATATGTTCATCAATATTATATACATATTTTCTCTCCACGTGTACAAAATGCATTTCATGACCTTTCCTAATTCAGTTTTTAGTTAGAAACACGTGTGAATATGACCCTTCTGGTATTTTCTGTGTAATTCATAAAGACCCTTCAACTGTACTTGGGCCCTTGCAGGGAAGCAATGAATGGACAGGTCCTTTAGACAGGTCTAATAGGACCTTTATTCGACTTGACCTCTTCAGCTGGTCACCCTTTCTGACCTGAGTCATCGTAAACAACATTCACACTGTCTTTAATTTCTACACTAAGAAAATCCTTGTATTTAAAGGACACATATGGTCTTGAAATGAACACAATAGAATATCTACATCTGGAGTTTTTTTTTTTTTTAAATAGAGGAACATTTCAACAATAGACGTTACTTTTTTTGAAAATCCGCATTACAGATTTTATAAGGGGTACTTCTTTCTAGTGAGGGAATTGCGTTAATTTGTGTTTATGTACTTATTAATATGTTTAGCACTATGAACTTGTTAATAATATGTTTAAGACTATGTACTTATATTGTTTTGCTGTATGTACTTAAAAATGTTAAACACTACTTACTTATATATGTTTAGCGCTATGTACTTATATTGTTTTGCAGAATAATTAATAAGTGAATTGAGTTAATCTGTGTTTGTGTACTAATTAATATGTTTAGCGCTTTGTACTTATATTGTTTTGCAGAATAATTAATAAGTGAATTGAGTTAATCTGTGTTTGTGTACTAATTAATATGTTTAGCGCTTTGTACTTATATTGTTTTGCAGAATAATTAATAAGTGAATTGAGTTAATCAGTGTTTGTGTACTAATTAATATGTTTAGCGCTTTGTACTTATATTGTTTTGCAGAATAATTAATAAGTGAATTGAGTTAATCTGTGTTTGTGTACTAATTAATATGTTTATCGCTTTGTACTTATATTGTTTTGCACTATGTACTTATAAATGAGTGGATTGTGTTAATCTATGTTTTTGGACTTCTTAATAATTTTACTATTTTAGTTTTACAGTATCTACATATTAATATGTTTAGCTCTATGTACTTATTTAGTTTTCCAGGGTGTACATAATGTTTAGCACTATGTACTTATTAATATGTTTAGAACTAGAAACTTATTAATGAGTGGATTGGGTTAATCTGTGTTTGTAGATGGGATGTGAGGGATTATCGTCTGCAAGGTCGACCAGACTAATACCAAGCTTTGTCCAAATATTTTTTAAAACCAGACCACCCAGTTTTTACTTGACCCAACGTAATTTAATACGTTTCTTTAGCGGGGGAAAAGAAAAAAAAAAACAATCTTGGTGTTTCTGAACGAACCTTCTGCATTCAAGATATGAGAACGAGCTACAGTTTCCTCTCCGGACCAAAACCACCGAGTAAATAATGCAACCCAAAACAGATATAGCATTACATTTTAGGTGAATTCATTCGACAAAATGAACATATAATCTCGAAATAACAAAATGATACAATATATTCAAGAATCACACAACAAAATCTAAACATACATAGTTACTAGTTGTATCTAACTTAATATTATTATTAATTTAATTAAAATATTTACGAATTAGTGACAGATCGGCCTAATATTATAAAATCTCAACAAAAACATTTTTGAAATATTCTAAATACGGCCAAACTGACAATCAGGCATTTAAATAAAACAATGACAGATCTTTCAAATATTAAACGTCAAACTAACAATCTGACAGCTAAACAAAAGAAAGACTAATCTGTCAAATATTAATGCCAAACTAACAATCTGACATCTAAACAAAACAAAGACTGATCTGTCAAATATTATAAGTCAAACTATTACTAACAAACAATCTGACATCTAAACAAAACAAAGACTGATCTGTCAAATATTATAAGTCAAACTATTACTAACAAACAATCTGACATCTAAACAAAACAAAGACTGATCTGTCAAATATTATAAGTCAAACTATTACTAACAAACAATCTGACATCTAAACAAAACAAAGACTGATCTGTCAAATATTATAAGTCAAACTATTACTAACAAACTATCTGACATCTAAACAAAACAAAGACTGATCTGTCAAATATTATAAGTCAAACTATTACTAACAAACTATCTGACATCTAAACAAAACAAAGACTGATCTGTCAAATATTATAAGTCAAACTATTACTAACAAACTATCTGACATCTAAACAAAACAAAGACTGATCTATCAAATATTATAAGTCAAACTATTACTAACTAACTATCTGACATCTAAACAAAACAAAGACTGATCTGTCAAATATTATAAGTCAAACTATTACTAACAAACTATCTGACATCTAAACAAAACAAAGACTGATCTGTCAAATATTATAAGTCAAACTATTACTAACAAACTATCTGACATCTAAGCAAAACAAAGACTGATCTGTCAAATATTATGCCTAACTAACAATCTGACATCTAAACAAAACAATAAAAGCTGAATACTTAACGACAGCTCAGACAGACAGATAGGCAGACTGGCAGGCAGACAGACAGAGAATCAGACGACAGGCAGAAAAAACCAGGAAATTATAAGGGTCCTTGGTTTTACCTACGGACATTAAAAACATATGTGTATTAAAATATTTAAATTGTCGTTTCATTAAAGAAAAGTTTCAAGATTTTGATAATGTACCTTTTTAAGTTTATGATCATGTATCATACCTTTTCATGATTATAATCATGAATCATTAGTTTCAAAGATTATGATCATGTATCATACTTTTTAAAGTAAGTAATCAGATAAATTATGTGACGACAAGGATAAAAAAACTCATTTAAAAAAATTGTTCTTTTTTTTTAGAATGATCTTATCGTGTTGCCTTAAGTCGTGTGTCATCCTTTAAATATAGATAATATATTGTAGTATTTTCTTTTGAAAAAATGTAGGTAAAGAAAAGAATCTTTCGATTTAGGGTGCAGGGTAAACCGCTGAAATTACCGTTATCGAATACCGGTATATTTTTCAGTAAAGGAATTTTATGATAATAGCGTATCGAATATCGAGGGGTAAGTAAAGCAGAGAATAATATATGTACACAAAAAAAGGTTGACGTTTCGAAGGGGAACCAAGTGCCTTCATCAAGATCAGGTGGTTAAGGGGTGAAACCCCATCTCGATTTTTGCGTTTTTATCAATAACCTTCGAAAGTGTTCTAAAAATATGTTCGTCCAAAGTAGCTAACAAAAGAATTTTGGGGTTTATGGGTTGAAAGAATGAACGAAAACCCCCCCAATAATAAAAAAAAGGTAAAAATTACCTCGAGGGCATCTATCTGGGTATTCTGAATTTCATCCCCTTGTGGTGGTTTTTTGAAAGTATTTCAAGTGGCTGAGTGTAAAGGGGATCTTCAACCCCTGTCTGAACATCTGATAACTGTTGGACCCCTCTACCCCCCCCCCCCCCCTACCCCCTGGATCCTTCTACACTCTGTCGAGTCTGTTCTTATCTTGATTACGTTTCAGCTGTTGCATCTTTTGTCCGCTGTTCAGCAAATTTTCCTTTCTTTAAAAAAAAAAAAAAAAAAAAATACGGTTCAGTAGATTTAAAAACTTCGAAAGATTAAAGAAAGTATATATATAATTGTTCGTTTATTATGAAAATAAGAAAGGTGAGCCGCGAAAACGGTTCCGACGATTTTGATTTAAAAATTCTAAAATGTAGTCCATTTAAATACGAAATCTAATGATATAAGCCGTTTTTCCGGAGGAAAATCTAGTTCCTGAGAAAATAGCTTTAAACGCGGACGGAAAGAGGCTGGGTTTGATTCCCCGCTGAGGAGAAGTTATTTTTATGATAAATTTTGATAAAATGTTCAATAATAACACTCTTCTGCAAAAAAAGCTTCAGAATGAAAATGTCTTATTCTTAAGTATTTTTATGTGCTGAATCCGAATCTGAAGTCAACATTTCTCCTATACTTACAGTTTTCTCGGAAGAAACGCATAAGTTCGGAAAAATTGTGTTATTGGGGGTTTTCAGCCCAATTTTGCGCCCAAAAAAAAATTATTGAATATCTTCAAACCTCTAAAAAAAAACACGAATCTAAAGTCAAAAAAATCTGCTGACCTTACTTTTTTAAGAAAATTATAAATAAAAAAAATTATATTTTTTCTCATATTGAGTATTTGTATTTCTATTGCTTTTTCAGCTGTATATGAAATGTTTTGAGACTTTTTGGGTGGGGATAATAAAATAATTGGGCGAAACTAGAACTTTTATTTACTTTTTTCAATCAAATATGATATTCTAAAATACAATATCCCCCCCCCCCCCTCGGTCACATATATATTGTAATTCTTTAAGATAATGTCAGAATAAAGTCACAAAACATTTCTTATATAGCTGAAGAAGCAATAGAAATACAGAGAAAAAATCCGATGAGAAAAAATCGATTTTTTTAATTTCTTATTTTTCAATTTTCTTACAATAGTAAGGTCAGCAGATTTTATTTTTACTTTAAATTCGTGTTCTTCATGGTTTGAAGATATTTAAACGCCCAATAATTTCTGTTTTGGGCGAAAAACTCCAATAAACACCTTTTTTCCGAATTTTAGGCGCATTTTCTGGGAAAACTGTACGCATGTGAGACATTTTGACTTCAGCAACCTCGAAAACATTAAGTTCAGATATAATTTTCTTGTGGCGCGAAAGTTCGTTAAATTTTGCAGAACAGTGTAATTAAATGTACCTACAAAAACTTTAAAACTAATAAATGAAAAACACTGGGCTAAGCAATTATGATCTCGTATATGAGAAAGTTTGCCTCAGTTGTCTCGGACCGATATTTAGTTTATTTTGGTACATACTATAAACTCTATAAATATTTTATCTACGATTAATACGAAATATAAACATTGTATCTCTGTTTAGATGCGTAGAAAGTGATTATTTACGAACTTGTATTCATTGCGCATGCGCGTCTCATAGTTCTGAAGAATTCCTCTTTTTTTACCACGCTAGCGCGGTAAAAAAGAGGAATTCTTCAGCTTTACGCACGATTAGCGAGTTTGTTTACATTTAACAAAACTAATTTGCTATTCTTTTATTAAAGTAACTGTTTATATCGAGTTTTTAGTGAAAAACAATGAATGAATCAAGTGGCTTTGACGAAAATGTAGAGAATAATACTCCTCCAGAAATAATTAATGCGGCAAAAAATACAACTCAAGATTAATGCCACCTTTATCAAGAGAAGAGATACGAACTTCCATACAGCAAGTTTATTTTTTTCTGTATTTATTATTTTAATCTAACAATCGTAGATAAAGTACGGTACGCAACTCGTGCGAAAACGGCATTTTGCTTTCCTCGTGTGGTTTTACAACCCTCGCTGTCGCTCGGGTGCAAACTCCACACTCGCATGCAAAATGCTACTTTCCGCACTCGACGCGTAATGTACTATTATAGTCTTTTTTAACACCCTTTATTTTAGCGGTATTTTTTTAAAAAGAAAGTTCACGAAAAACAAGTCAGAATACCACGATGAAATTATGTATAAGTGAAAGTTTTTCCGAGTTGTTCAGATTAACTAGTTTTTTATTTGAATATAATCTTTAAATGATAATACGATATTATTTAATAATTACCATATATGAATAACTTGCATTCCACATTAATACATCTATCAAATGTAATTAATTATGTTATACAATTCATACGAATATATATTATATTTATATATCTAATACATTTTTTGGTTTTAACCATTTAAATGATATAAATTATGGACGAAGGAAAGGTTTTTTAGTTTGGTTTTGATGAAGTCACACGTATGGAATGCATTTACCCAAGAGACGCCCAATTAAGTATTTTTTAAGTTCAGTTGAGATGTGGCTAGGTTTAAGCGAGAGTTATTCACGAGTTGGGAGTAAGTCCCCTTTGCATGTGCTTAAATTCAAATCGAAGTTCATTGGTTTACAACGTTATGTAAAGCAACCGAGTGCTAAGTTCTCAAGCAATAAATCAGTTCGGACGGGTCTTAGAAGAATGCTGCTTTGAGCTTTACCATTCTTTTCTAAGTTAGAACCGCGTTATGACTTTGAACAGAAACTATATTCATTTTAAAAACTTCTTACTTCTTTAGAGAACAATAACTTAATATAAAGAGAGATGCATACGTGACAAACGCAGCGCGAAGCAAACCTACCTGTAAAGTTCTACACACTTACCGTCACTTTAAATAAAACGTAAGCTTGTCTTATAAAACACATTCTTCAGTTTAACCTGTCAACTCAAGCCAACACCATATAAACTCCTTCAGAAGATGGTTTTAGTATTTAGGGCGAAACGTCGGAATTGATATCGCTCAACACCCGTCGCTATCAATTTTTCTTTATTACATTATAGGTAATTTTAAATAGCTCTAAACATTGTATCGTTATATCGAATTTATTTTTGGGGTTTTCTTTATTACTTCCGAGCTTACCGAAGCTATGTGATCGTTCTGAAGAACAATAGATATTTATGCACCTAGGGAGTAAAGTAAGCCATTATTCCCTGAGCGAAAAAGTTGGTTCTTGAGGCGAAGCCGAAGGAACCATGGTCCCTGAATCCCGAGGCGAAGCCGAGGGAATTTGACTCTTTAATTCCTGAGGCGCAGCCGAAGGAATAACTCTAATTAGCTCCTGAGGCGCAGTCGAGGGAGATAATTATCGCAAGGGGAATAATGGCACTTTACTCACGAGGTGCATACAATATTTTATCTCCAGTAGGAAGAAAATACACATTTTCGTCCATTGCACAGTTTTTATTTATTATTTTAATAAATAACAATAATTATTAGCACTCTTAATAGCAAATATAAGAGATTCAATATAAAAACAAATAAGAATTGTAATTAAACTCAAATAGAAGGTTATTTAGATGCAGGTTATAAACAAAGATAATCATGGTCGAAAAAGCAGTGCCACCAACCTGATTTCAACAACTTCATTACATTTGCCATTCATTTTCTACTATTTATAAAATAATTAAGTTGCAATCTTTACTTTTTTGCCCTACTTTACTTTTTCTCCCTACTTTTTGAGTTCAGGGATGAAAAGACCTATTTTAGTCCCTCTAAACTAATTCAAAATCATAACTTTTTCTCCCTACTGGAGATAAAAATATTTATACTATATACAAGAAGATTTAAATCCCCCCTCTAAGCTCTATGACCCAATTTAAAAGCATAATATAAATTGTTTGCTAAAATAGTGAGATTTAAGAGGAAGCAAATCAAAATAGTTAAGTAACAGTTTATTTACACAAAAACTGCATGAAAAATAAAAAAATAAAAGTTATTAATATGATTTATCTGTCAGTTTCTCTACTGTAAATTAACATTGACCATATTGAATAAGATAAAACCATCACAACAATCTAAGTAAGTAAATGAAACACAGGAATTCACACTTCCAGACTCTGACACATCCATCACAATTAGTGATAGCTAGGGCATTGAAGGCCTCTCGCCAAAAAAAATTGATGAGCAAAAAAATAAAAATTTGCGTTCAGAACTGAATGGGGCCCCCTGGTAATGGTATAGAAGTATTTACTATGCTTTAAAAGGGCCCCCATCGACATTGGTACAAAGATAGTAGTTTTATGTTTTTATTGGATTTGGGGCCCACCCACAAATCGGGCCCATAGTTACGCCACTGACTTCAATATCCTTCTTGGCTTTTCGGTTGTAGAAACCATGGCCGCCCCGAAAGCCCGGGCCCCTGGGCAATTACCCCCCCCCCCCCCCCCTCGGCGTTGTAAAAACACATGCGGACGCAAATAGTAACCGGTCAACCTCTTGCATTTTGCATTGCAGCCTCCAATGTAGGCAGTCTTAGTGGGAGATGAGACAGGGCCGTCCCTATAGGGGTTTAGGCGCCCGGGTCAAAGGCATCTTTGGCGCCCCCCCCCCCCTTATTGCCAAATTCACCTAGTAGTTAAGAAGAGAGCCTGGCGGCGCCCCCTAGACGTGGCGCCCGAGTCAGCTTGACCCGGTTGACCCCCCCTAGGGACGTCTCATCATAACTACCAACTACCCTTGCTCTACTCGTGCGCGCTCGGTAACTCCCGCCACTTCCCTGAAACATCGGAACTGGCGTTGCCTCTCTTTCCTTATCTTGGAATCTATAAATTGGCACTACGACTACAGCATACGTATAGACACGATATCATTATTATTCTTTCACTTTAGTACTGTTTTGCAGTTCACTTTTTATTGTTGGTACAATTCTTTTAAATTTAGATAACTAAGAAAAATATTTATTATCACATCTATCACCCCCCCCCCCAAAAAGTGGAAAAAAGTGATATTTACTACCTCAAGAATTTTAACGACGCAGTCTGCGTCATAACCCCCCTCTGAGGGCACCCCTGGTATAAGTTATACATGTATTTATGTAGTAGCCTAACTAAATTAACCTGGAGGTAGGTGAGGATTTAGCTATAGAGGCTAAATTAGACATTTTCGATTTTGGGTCATGCGCAAAATAAAATAGGTACTATAGATGTAGGTAAATTTGACCTCTAGAATGCATTAAAACACGTTTTGGGGGGTTATTTTTCAAAAAAAATTCCGGGGGAGGACCCCCGTACCCCCCATTTTCTAGGGGGGGGGGGGGGGAGGTATCCCCTCGACACCATGAAGTCCCCCAGAATAATCTTGCCCCAGGGCCCCCAAGATTGTAGTTACGGCCCTGTACACTTCTATAGACTTATAGACTTAATTTTAATGACATTTGTATGATAAGTTATAATTAGCTCATTGTTGATCCCATATAAGTTTCAACCTTCTGCGATTATTTGTTTATCTTCCACATAAACACAAACACACATTTATTTACACCTACAGCTTCAATAGTTCTTATCTGATTTGTATGAAACTTTTATAGTTTATCGAAAGTAACTCGCAGCAAGCCCCAAATTAATTTAAACCTTCTACGCCCTTTAAATTTTGCTTAATTCATGTAAAAAATCAAAACAATTTTGACAGATTAAAAAAAAACCGGGGCAATTAAACAAATTAGACAATAATGGCTTTAAAAAGCATAAAATCAATAAAGTACGTGATAAGATGTGAGGAAGCTATGTGCCACACCAATTGGCATATTTTTACTTCATTATAAATTTTATAATAAGTTAATTTCTTTAAACTTATAAATGAAAATAACTTCCAACAGCGTCATAATGAAAAAAAATTTAAAAAGCAACTACATGAAACTGTAAAATAAAACTGTATTGTGCTATTTTCATTTTCGAAATGAAAAAGTCAAACAATTTCCATGAAAACTATTTAAAACATCTTTATAGACCTTAAATTTTACTTAAATCAGAAAAATAAAAAGAAGAGAACCTTACAAAGAAGGTTATCTTCATTTGTATTTTAAGTTTAAAATGTAACACAAAAAAATAAGCATTTAAAGTATTAAAAGATGTTTCAACTTAGATAAAGGAAGTTATCAAACAAGAAAGGAAAGATGTCACGGCCAATATAAAAGATGAACTAAATGCTTTTGTTCTGGTGGCGTTTCTACGTTACTGATCCCTTTCCATTTGCCTTTTTGGATTCATTGGGTCCTTTTGTTGCACTTTTACATTTTTACGCTTGACTGAACTTTCTCAACAGCTGTTTTTTTCCCCTCAAAATCTTTGAACGAAATAACAGAGTTTTTGGACGTTAAAGGTTTTGACCTGAACTTTAAGGGACATCTTTAAAGACAATTTTTGCTCCTTGAATGAGACTGTACCCTGTACCCTATGAACTTCTGTACCTGTCGAGAAATCACTCACAATAGAACGCTGTGGACTTTATAAAAGCAACGCACTATATCTTACACATTGGTACGTAAACAAACTTACCCTTATAAGTACTATGCTTTATGAAACCTTCGTAGAAACCTTACTTATTAGAAAGGGACATATTTTACCCCCCTCTCAAAGAAAAGGGTTATTTTGTCAAGAACTGTCATTTCTTTTGACCGTGTGATCTTATTTAATAAGGATTTCCTGTGAGAAAATCTATCAGCTGATTTTAAAAATCAATTTTGTAAACAGCTGATTTTGATTTATGATGTATTTGTCATTTGTCCTTTGGCAAAGTAGTTTAGAATCTACACTTCTGCACAGACAGACAACAGAAAACGGACAGACATTTCTTAAAATCCACTTTTCCGGACTCAGGTAACCTTAAAAAGTCAAAATTCAATCTTTACGTCATTAAAATACTTTCTATCTATATATTATTATTTATAAAATTAATATTTTGTCTGTTCATTAATCTGCATTGCAAAATTGTTAGATACTTTTTTTGGTACAAAGTTCCTTATAGCACGTTACAGCTTCTGGGGCCCGGGAGTGAATACGAAAAACCCACCGTCACGAAATTGACCGATGACCAATTACATTAGCTTTATGTAATTGCTGCAGTAAAGAAGAAACTCACTTCACAGCCTAGTAACATAATATACTATTTCCCGTGGTAGGCTGTGAAATAGTAACTTTAGAGCCTAAAAAACATAGCTAAAATCCATTTTTTCATTACTTGGACTTAAAAAATCTTTTCATTACTCCTAGCTGTAAAGAAAAAATCTTTTTCGTCCTAGGAACTAAAAGAATTTTATTTTCCGGCGGGTAGTTGTCAAAAATTCCGTCAGTAGCGCTGCAGTCTTTGTAGAAATGCTTAGTACGATTTAATTCCGCTAGATGTCAATGCGTTTTATTTATCTTTTCTTATAGTGTAACCTTTTTTTAAGGTTTCTTTTTTTAAATATTAAGTATGTACTAATATTTTTTATTATTATATTGATTATTTATTAATATTTAATGTATTTTCATTGTCTGCTGCCTCGGAAAAAATAGCATATGCTACGCGACTGTGAAGTGTTTTTTCTTTACCTTGGCATATACTAATTACATTTACTGTCTCGCTTCGCTCGACAGTAAATGTAATTGCCGCGGTAAAGAAAAAACTCCCTTCACAGCCTAGTAACATAATATACTATTTGTAACTAAATTATCCTTTTAATCGTTATGTTATTTTATTTTTTAAATAGTAATAGAATTAATGGATAAAAAACAAAACTAAAAAGCAAATGGTTGAGTTTGGTAAGTTAATGCGGGTGTAGGATTGTATAGTTCTCTGAATGTGGCATGCCCAATCAGACGGTATATATACAGTTGTGATACCCAGAACACTTCCACGGAGCTTCTTATCCTCTGGGTATGTTTGTAGAGGTTCCCAGGGGAAGCACAGAAGGGTCTTCAGCCCTTATTCCAAGAATCTGAAACTAAAAACTTGTAGAAAACCCTTCTACAAACTAAATACTTTTACACCGACATTCTTCCCTAAACACATAATATTGTTTCATTCACTTTATGTCTGTTTAACTCCCCGCTATACTAAGACAAGTCTTAGAAACAAATGTGTATGTGTTGGAAGAGCAGCAATGTTTAAACAAATAAATTCAAAATTCGGACACAACATGTCTCAGAACATTTTCTTACCAAATAATTCTAAAATGGCAGATATTAAGTTGAAATTTGGAGGACTTATTGGAACGAAGTTGCTTATGGCACGTTCTGGAGCCCAGGAGTGAATCCGAAAGAACGACCGTCACAAAACCAAGCGTCACGAAATCTACCGATGACGATAACTTGAGTGAAAGATGACCGAGTTACTTGAAATTTGGTACACATGTTTAGTTTACCAATGCTCAGGCTGAGTTCGTTTAACAACGTTATCCGTCCAAGCGTTCATGCGCAACGCTCTCGTAAACGAAAGCTTCAAATTTAAAATTGGTATTTTAGGACGGGAAAACATTCTAACTTCATCTATTTAATGAGACAAAAAACTTATTTATATACATTTTTTTTTAGTAAAACGAACACCAAGTGATAAAGTTCTCTAAATTTATTAAAGCGGACCTGAATATTTAAAATAAAGAAACCAACGTTTTTACCGATATGTTACGTTCTAACGTAACGATTTTAATAAAACTTCTTACACATCGTCCTAAGTACAACTGAAACAGGCATGTAAAATTTCACCCTGATACAAGGAGACGCTTTTGAGTAGGGAAGAGATATATTTTATAATTTATATTTAATAAAAAATGAAAGGAACTTCGTTCCTACCGGGTGTCCCGCGACACCACACGTATTATATCTTTTTTTTCCTTATAAAAAGGAATAATTAGTCTTAATTTCAGCTCAATAAGCAAAATAATACCCAGATTACATAGAGTTATAAAGTTTAAAAGTTTAAAAGTCGATATTTTCAAAATGGTGGCAAATATAAAACCGAAATTCAGTGGTAATGTTTGCCTATAAAGAGGTAATTGCAAATTTCAGCGCGATTAAAAAAAATGTTGGAATTTGACTTAGCAAAATAGGTTAATGACACTTTAAAATTTATGATTTTCCGTGCAGTACAACTACATGTAAGGACTGATCTTTTCACCAAGTTTGAAAGCTTAAAACTGTGGGAATTGTGCGTGATGCAGACAGACAGACATACACACAGATAGAAATCCAGCTGAAAACCTCTCAAATCGTCTTGAAACCACCCAATATGGATAAATCTGTTGAAATCTGGGTTTCGAATTTTTGAAGTTAAAACAATATTTTTTCTTTAAGGTAAGAAAAAGTAATAAATTTCAAGATAAAAAGAACTTTTTATATACTACGTTTTTAAATTTTCTGTTGAATCGTATGTTGAATGTAGATAATATAATTGTTATTGTTATATAATATATAATGTTAGTGAAAAAAAAAAAAAATAGTTCCAAATTTATTTACTTCACATAGGTAAATGACAACCATCTAGAGAAAACTGATCTTAAACCTATATAAGGACAAATCTTTGTACAACGGATCTCCCCAACACCAAATCTAAAGCGTGCCATCGATATATTTGAAATAATCTAATCGATATTTCTTGTTTTGCTGTCATTCAATGTTTATCTATCACAAATTAGAGACCCGTCAAAATGAAGATATGAAATATGAAATATGGCAAAACAAATAAAACAACTTGCGGATTTTTTCCGAACTAACTTTCCCTTCAGCATAATTTGCTGAAAACCAATTAAATTCTGCTGAAAGATGGCTAAAAGTATTAAAATAATGTATTGTCATCGTGTTCTGAGCTATGCTAAAAGTTTCAAATGTCTAGCTATTCGGGAAGTTAGTTAGAAATCGATTGCCTGATTTGTACCGGACAAACAAACAAACAAGAATGCAAGCTAATAAAAACGTAGTAAAAAAATTGGGCATAAAGAGGACACTTATAAATTCCTGAACTTGCCCTTCTGTAACACACCTTATCTCCGAAAGTTCCCGTTATAAAAATTTAAAATTTTGCACTTATGTTTAATAAAATAACTGCTCCAAACACAGGGATGGCCCTAAAAACCATCCCTTCTTGAAACAGCTTGGCCTGAATTATGTTGGTAAACGAACTCGACCGATTCGATAAATTAATGGATGACCCTTTGTGCTGACATATTTGGCAAATTTTTTATGATTCAGGTCTTTAAATCTCACTGAGGTGAGCAGCATCCTTCGATAGTTTTCCAAATCGTTCTAGACAAAGAAAAATAGTCAGAAAATAAACACTTTAACTAAGCTTAACTTCCGATTTAAAAATAAACTATAAAGGAAAATATTCTTATAAATATTAATAAGATTAAATATAATTACATTTCGAAAAGATTATAAAGTTTAATTAAAAGCAAACCCTTAAAATAATTAAATTCCTATCTCGAATTTTATTTACGAGGATCAAATTAATGTAAACATGTTACTTAAATTAACTAGATACTTGTTCCATTAGCTTCCATGTTCCACTAACTATCCATTAAATGTTCCATTAACTTTCATGTTCTACCAACTTTCCATTAACTTGATACATGTTACAACTTTACTATTTTTTTTTTATAATATATTATACTTTAAGATCATCTTTCGAGTCAAAGCGAAATTCCTCACAGGAATATTTAAAATGTAAAAGAATCATGTCGTTTAATTTGAATGAAGTTTGGGACTTCTTTCTTTTTACAAAGAAGGATCACCTGTAATTACCGATCAAGTCCTTCCTCAGGAATTTAACAGACGTTAAAAATTACAATTCCCAAAATTTAATTTAATTCAGTCATGTCAACCGATCAAAACCAGTTAAGAGATTTGATTTTTCGTCCTTTTTATTTTTATTATCCTCGTGAAAGATTTGTTAATGAAGTATCGGAAGTTAAGGATTATAGTTTTTGGAAGGATCTCTTTGGAGGACGGTGTCCTGCGTCTACCACGAACTTGCAGCACCCAATTATCCTTCAGATCCTTTCAATAGAACAGACCAAAAACCCATTATCCTGTACCTCCGACTAATGGACAACCTTCCTTAGCGCCTTTTGTAGCCTTACCCAACAAATAAAAAAACAAGTCATCAGGATCTAAAGAAAAACGAGAAAAAGATATCATCCTTTTTTTTTCTTAGGTCGGATAGAAACTCAGACATCCTTAGAGTCTTCAACACCTTCAGCCCGACCACCTACAATTAATCCTTCTCGAACCAGAAGTAGGACAAGTCTATGAAAATGGACTAGTTCTGAACCACTATTTTTTATATCTTACTTAAAAAGTATGAAAGGTTCATAAGGATTTTTTTTTTCTTGTCACCTACAATTTTTTTTCGAAGGTGGACTGTAGAAGAACCTTTAAGACGGGGGTGTCGAGAATTAAGATTATGAAAAGTCTTTGATTAATAGATGTAACCAAACATTCCTCTGTTTTGTTTTTTTTATAAATTAGATTTCATTGTAAGAAAGATTTTTTTTCTTTAAAAAACGTTATATACATTGGGTGGTCGAGAAACAATAATAATGTATAAGATTATTCTTAAAAAAAAACCAAAACTTTACACAGTATCTTATTAAAAGTGACAGATTACAACTATTTATTAAAATATTAACATTGGAAACAATAATTAGGACCGTATTTATATATAGACGACAGTGGCGTAGCTAGGGTAGTGGGGGTCGTCCCACAAGAAAATTTTAGGGGCCCCTTACCAAAAGAAAAATGGATGAGCAAAAAAAAAGAAAAAAGCTCGCGCGTAGGGCCATTATCCTTTATAAGGGCCCCCATCGGCATTGTTACATTGGATTTGGAGGCACCCCCCCGCATAGCGGGCCCGTGCGCGGCCCATAGTTACGCTACTGGTAGACAAACCACAGTATTTATTCATTGGATGGTCCAAACTCTTTCTTAAACAATATGAGCAAAGCTTAGTAATTCTTATCAGTTTTAGTATCTTGAGTGTGCCAGGGCAAAACTGCGGAACCTTATCATTTTCTTATAGAAAGGTATAATTGATGCAAATTTAAACTAAATCGGAAAAATAATTAAGAAAAGTAGTTTTTTTTACTTTTCCTCACCTTCTCCGAAGGTACAAAGAAAAAGTGTTGTTTTAGCCCAAACATTTTTTTTGCGGGATTTCAACGGAATTATCCGTTTTGGGTGCTTTTAAGACCTCCTGAGTGGTTTTCAGCAAGATCTTTGTATGTCTGTATGTTATCATCTTTGGCCGTCTAGTGCGGAAAGTAGCATTTTGCATGTAAGTGTGGAGTTTGCACCCGAGCGACAGCGAGGGTAGTAAAACCACACGAGCAAAGCAAAATGCAGTTTTCGCACGAGTAGCGTACCGTGTTTTATAATTAATTATTGGATTTTTAATAATAAAGACAGACATTTTTTTTAATAAACTTCCTGTATGTAAGTTCGTATTTCTCTTTTGATAAAGATGACATTAATTCATTAGTTGTACTTTGTGCCGATAAATGAATCATTTCGGGGGGAGTATCATTCTCCTCATTTTCGTCATAATCACCAAAATCACTCATTGTGTTTCACTAAAAACTCGATATAAACAGTTACTTTAATTAAACAAATAGCAAATTAGTTTTGTTAAATGTAAACAAACACGATAATCGTGCGTTAAGGTGAAGAATTATGAACGCGCATGCGCAATGAATGCAACTACAAAAAGAATCATTTTCTACTCATCTAAACAGAGATAAATTGTTTACATTTCGTATCAATCGTAGATAATAGTACATTACGCGTCGAGTGCGGAAAGTAGAATTTTGCATGCGAGTGTGGAGTTTGCACTTGAGCGACAGCGAGGTAGCAAAACCACACGAGCAATGCAAAATGCCTTTTTCGCACGAGTTGCGTACCGTACTTTATCTACGATTGTTAGATTTAAATAATAAATACAGAAAAAAATAAACTTGCTGTATGTAAGTTCATATCTCTTTTCTTGATAAAGATGGCATTAATCTTGAGTTGTATTTTGCCGAATTAATTATTTCTGGAGGAGTATTAATCACTACATTTTCGTCAAAGCCACTTGATTCATTCATTGTTTTTCACTAAAAACTCGATATAAACAGTTACTTTAATAAAAGAATAGCAAATTAGTTTTGTTAAATGTAAAAAAACTCGCTAATCGTGCGTAAAGCTGAAGAATTCCTCTTGTTTACCGCGCTAGCGTGGTAAAGAAGAGAAATTCTTCAGAACTATCAGACGTGCATGCGCAATGAATACAAGTACGTAAATAATCACTTTCTACGCATCTAAACAGAGATAAATTGTTTACATTTCGTATCAATCGTAGATAAACATTTTTAAATACCACTTTTTTAGGGCAAGGGTCAGCAAAAGCATAAATCAGTGAAAATCGAATTTTTGCGTGAAAATTGACTCATTTTGGGCAAGGGACTGCTAAAGCGTAAATCTTAGAAAATTTTACTTTTGCGTGAAAATTAAATTGTTGCGTCCTTAAAGTACATTTTCTTAATACAAACTTAGTACAAGAGAAAATCTAAACGTACTTTGATCTTACTTTATATGCACATTTTTTACTTCCTTGTCTCTTCTTCATTATATTATTATATTTTATTATGTTGTAAAAAAAATGCCAGACATTTTTTTACGTCGAAAATGTTAAAAGTTATTTAAGCGTTTGACCATAAGAAAAATCAAACATTGTTTTTTTTTCAGGGGAAACCAAATGTTTGCCGCAAAAGAGTCATAATAAATGTGTTTTTTTTTTTTTTTTTTTTTTTTTTGAGAGGTAATCAAATAAAGAAGAGATCATTAACATCAAAATATATTAAAATTTTAAAAATGATGGGGTGTAATTTAAAATACGTGCATTTTAATATGAAGTTTATATAACCCCAAATTTTACGGTGTTGAATCCTAAAAATGTTTTTTTTAATTTTCAAAATATCCAGTCAATATTTCTTTTTTTTTATAATTCATTATATGAACATTTTTGAAGTACAAAGATACCGCGGAATTATTTCTTCCAAACATAAAGATATAACTTTTTTTACTATTGATATTATAATCTTTTTATTTATTTTTCTTTGAACCGCACTTTTTTTTACCCCCGTAAACATAATACAATTCATTTTATTATTTTAAGAAAAAAAAAAAATATATATAGCAATTAAAGTGGCTCAAAAATTACTTTAGTCCAATCACGTACTTTAATAATGTTTTTATTTTACGACCTATTTATTGGATTTTATTTAAATTTTTTATAAAAAATAATTTTACACACAATAAATTTAACAAAACAATAACAATATCACAAATGTAAAATTAATATAGCATAAATAATGGGCTGATTTTTACAAATTTTCATTAGAATCCTCAGAGTAAGGAAGGGGTAGAGGGAACAATACTATAGAATCTGGGTCTCAAAAAGTGGTTCATTATGCGACACCCCTATACTAAACCTCCCAAGCGGCAGTTTGGTGAAACAGTATCGTTATCTCGATAAAAACTCGATATTTATCTGATATCAGCTGATAAGAATAAGTTATATTTTCTTACGACATTTAATATTTTTATTTTTAATACAGTTTTCTTTATAAATAAGTACTTTAATGTTTGTTGTTAACCTTATTAATTATCTAAAAGCAGTAACATCGTTAATAAACGTGTAACAGTTCCTAGATAACCAATAGCAATCTTCTTTGAGTGGAGTATCAAATAAATGCTACTGATAAGGATTTGTTGACAAGCGTCTGTGGGGACGGAAGGACAAGGAATAGATCAAAAAGACAAGGACCAGTGACCACGTGATCACTTTAGTACGGATTGAGCTCGCATGGGAGGTTTAGTATAGGGGTGTAGCATAATGATCCACTTTTCACTATTTCAGATATGTAGTATTAGAGATATGTAAATTGCAAAAATTACGAATGACAGATGGACAGACAGAATAATAATGTTCCTGATAAACTTGTGTCTTGCAAGTTTTGAATTTGGAGACAAAAAATCGCGTCAAGTACTTTCTAGCAACCTAGTAAAAGGTACATAGCTACTAAAAGATCGTTTATTTTCTTACTGAAAAATTGAACTTTAGAGAAGCAATGTGCGCATATTTTCCCTTAGCATTTTATGGGTAAAATGACCGCCATTTTGAAAACGCATAATATATTAATTTGTGTTTTAATTTCCAATTCCTTTAAAATGATACCCCAATCAAAATATAGGTTCACACAATGGTTATGTGATGAACTAAAATTTGGCTTTTTTAAATGGACTCCCGGAAATATAAATATATATTTATATATTTACCAGTCCTAATGGGTTTGTGGAAGGAGGGGGGGGGGGGGGGAGGAATTTTTTGGGGGTAAAATAATTTTGAATACCTTTAAAATGATACCCTACAAAAAAAATTAAAACAATAATTGTTATTTATGCACCTAGGGAGTAAAGTAAGACATTATTCCCTGAGCGAAAAATTTGGTTTTTGGGGCGAAGCCGAAGGAACCATGGTCCCTAAATCCTGAGGCGAAGTATTTGTGCACCTAGGAAGTAAAGTAAGCCATTATTCCCTGAGCGAAAAATTTGGTTTTTGGGGCGAAGCCGAAGGAACCATGGTCCCTAAATCCTGAGGCGAAGCCGTGGGAATTATAGTTTTTGATCGGGAATAACGCTAATTAACTCCTGCGAGGCGCAGCCGAGGGATACAATATTTTATCTCCAGTAGGGAGAAAATACACATTTTTCATCCATTGCACAGTTTTTATTTATTATTTTTAATAAATAACAATAATTATTTGCACTTTTAATAGCAGATATAAGAGATTCAATATTAAAAACAAATAAGAATTGGAATTAAACTCAAATAGAAGGTTATTTAGATGCAGGTTATACACAATGAAGAACAAGGTCGAAAAAGCAGTGTCGCCAACGTGATTTCAACAACTTCATTACATTAGCCATTCATTTTCTACTATTTATAAAATAATTAAGTTGGCAATCCTTACTTTATTAGCCTGCTTTTACTTATTCGCCCTACATTTACTTTTTCTTCCTACTTTTGAATTAAGGGAAGAAAAGACTTACTTTAGTCCCTCTAAACTAATCCAAAATCATAACTTTTTCTCCCTGCTGGAGATAAAATGTTTTTCGATCAATTCGCCGTTGCTTGCATTGATCACACAAATATTGAGTTGTGAAGTTCGAAACACATTTCCTGTTTTTGGGAAAGTTTAACTTGTATATTGAATTTCAAATCTTTAGCTACAATAGATCAGGTGATATGATCTTAGATGCGACGGACGATCTACCAAAAGCATAAGGATTTCTAGGGTGACCTCGAAACCCTAAAACAAATTGTCCTTTAGAATGATAACAACCCTTCGGTAATCTTCGGCATGCTCGAGAGCATACATAAATTATAAAAAATAATGTTTGTGCATATATTTAATATAGGCTTGTAATTATACCCAAAAATCATTTTTTGTTTTCAAATTTTTCAAGTCCGAAAAAAAATAACTTATACGAGGAAGAAATGTTATGATAATGTTCTAAGTACATTTTAATTTATTTTGAATAAAACTGTTATTAAAAATCATGAACATTAATTTATAGAGAATTTTTTTAATTACGTAATTATTTACACATATATATATATATATATATATATATATATATATATAAAATAATTAGTATAATATATATATATATATATATATATATATATATATATATATATATATATATATATATATATATATTGTTTGTGTAATTATAATAATTAATATAAATTTTAATTATGAATGACATACATGAAAAAATTACCAAAATAAGATGCAAACCCCTCATTAGATTGCGGTACACGCTGTTATCTGCAAGTTCTTTAATATTATTATATAAATAAAATGCAGCAAAACCTCTATTAGATATAATCAGTGAGTGCATTAATGTGCAGTGCATATATAATGAGATATTAATATTACATTTTCTTAAATTGCATTTTTTTTTTTTTTTTATATACAAAATTATTTTGTTAAATATGCAAAATAATCAATTAAGTTATTAATCATTTTGATAAAAAACAAAAAATGATTATAATAATTTTGAGTTATGACAGGATGTAATTATTACGGCAGGATAATAATATTCCTTATAATTTTTTATGTATTGTTATTAAATTATATTGCTTTCAAGCATGTTATGATTCTGATTTTTGAGACTTGTTTGGTCCTGTGTCTGTCAGGCTGTCGTTCCAAATTTTTGTGGACCGATATATTATATTAAAAATCCCGTCAAGTACTTGCCAGCAAGTTACTAAAAGAGTTTCTTCGGTCTTAAGAATTCATAAATACATTATTATTATTATTTTTTTTTTTTTAACGAAAATATGAGGTATATATGAAAAGTGTCACATTTACCCCTATAAGGATTGGTGGTTTGCCTGGCAAACCACCCCCTTTTGCTCCGAATGGCGCACTACTGTCTTTTTCTAATTTCTAAAATTAGAGTTGCAAATCTTATCTGTGGGATCAAGAATGGCCCCAGAAAATTATTTTTGAGAAAATGCTAGCCCCCCTCCCATAAAAAAAAATCAATGTTTTTAGGTGGTTTCTAGGAGATGACCAATCAATTAGGGATTTGTACTTCTGATGACCTTGACAAAAATTATATTGCCTGTAAGGTTTGGTGGTTTACATCCTTTACCACCTTAAAGTAGGTGGTTAACGGAATGAACCACCAAATCTCTAAGACAACTTAATTTATTAAATTTTCAAAACTCAAGCTAAAAATCTGCAAATAACTCGAGAGTGCTAATTATTTATTATAAAAACTCAATATTAAATCAAAAATGGTAGTATAATAAGTATTTTGACAAAAATTCGCTCTAAGAAATTGCTTCTATGAGCCACAATAGAAAAAAACTGGAGACATGTCATCCAAAACACACGTATAGAGATGGTCAGCTGGTAAACCGCCGACACCCCCAATCACAGTAAATTTTTTTTCCCCTGATCCTTAAAGGGTTAAGAAGCAAGGTGTGCATATATTATCCTTTAGTATCTTCGGTATACACTTATTTGGTTCTTTTAGGGGTAAAATGGCCGCCATTTTCGAAACACGATATATTTTTTAGAACAAAATTTCAATACCTTTAAAATGACATCCAACTTCGAATACCAAATAATACAAATTTTAGGGCTACGGAGTTACGGCCCCCTAAAATTTTCAAAAGTTTATATCAACTCCCGAAAATATGATTGGACCACCGAGATGCATATTTTTGTATTTTTGCCTTATTTTTAGGACCTGTCCTAATGGGGTAGCGGGAGGGGTAATTTTTTTGCGTTTTGTTTTAATTGTTTCGGGGGTAAAAGGGCCACCATTTTTGGAAACGCGATATATATTTGTGATTGTGAAAGCCGGATATCCACATACCACTGGTGAAAAAAACACTGGTTCTGTATATTAATGGAAAAATGCAAGGGGGTCAATGAAGAAAATCTTTTTTTAAAAGGGGTCGATGATGGAAAAAAGGTTGGGAACCCTGCTTTAAGTCATGCAAAAAATCGTAACAATTTTGACAGATTTAAAAAAAAAACGGGAGAAACAATTAAATAATTGATGAATAATTTAATATTAGAGCATAGTGGCTTTTAAAAGCATCAAATCAATAAAGTACGTGATAGAATGCGAGGAAGCTAAGATTCCTCACTAATTTCCAGTCCAATTTTTTTTGTCATCGAATCCGTTGGTTTACGAAATTTTTAAAGAGAGTCTCTCCTCACTATTTTTATAATGAATATATTTTAAATCAAAGTAAAGAAAAAACTATATCGAAATGTCGTTTTGTCGAACCTTTATTATATAGCCAGTAAGAGTAGTAATTGATAGTTGGAGACTAAAAATTTAAATTTTTATAGAAACACATGTAAGGTATAAGATGAACAATTAAAGTTTTTCTTTATAAACCTGTTATTTATTCGTTTTTGTTAAAAAAAAGCTCTATAAGAGTGGAGTTTCTTCAGGATAGAGTTAGGATTGGAAGGACTTAGCTGGTCGGTTCCCAGGACATCGGTAGCAAGGACAATAAACTTTACTGGTTGCGGGGAGGTCCTTATAGGCTTGCACCAGCTGCCAGCATTCAATCTCATCCTTCTTTCCCAGGACTCTCTACTCGACATTCTATTGGTCCTCTTCACTCCATCTGGTGTCCTTTGAAAAACATCAAAACTATCCAATATGTAACAATTAAGCTGCAAGATGTATGTCAAAAATGGTCATTGAATGCAGTTTTTGAGTAGTATGAAAAGCCTAAATTGAAAAACATGGGTTATTATCAGGTACAGTAGAAGTCAGATTAACAGGTAGGTACAGTACCTGATCTTATATCTGGACTTAAACATAAACTTTTAATATTTAAATTGAATCTGTACTATATAAATAAAAAATACGAATTTATTTTGAATCTGTACTACAGATGTTGGTATATACATTCTAAATATTTGGAATTTGTACTACAGATGTTGGTATATTCATTCTAAATATTTTGAATCTGCACTACAGATGTTGTTATATTCATTCTAAATATTTTGAATCTGTACTACAGATGTTGGTATATTCATTCTAAATATTATGAATCTGTACTACAGATCTTGGTATATTCATTCTAAATATTTTGAATCTGCACTACAGATGTTGGTATATTCATTCTAAATATTTTGAATCTGTACTACAGATGTTGATATATTTATTCTAAATATTATGAATCTGTACTACAGATGTTGGTATATTCATTCTAAATATTTTGAATCTGTACTACAGATGTTGGTATATTCATTCTAAATATTTTGAATCTGTAAGAGATTTTAAAGTTAGAGCATAACTTTTGTTGTAAGAGTTTGTAAAGTTACAGCTTAAGTTTTGTTGTAAAAGATTGTAAAGTTAGAGCTTAAGTTTTGTTGTAAGAGTTTGTAAAGTTAGAGCTTAAGTTTTGTTGTAAGAGTTTGTAAAGTTAGAGCTTAAGTTTTGTTGTAAGAGTTTGTAAAGTTAGAGCTTAAGTTTTGTTGTAAGAGTTTGTAAAGTTAGAGCTTAAGTTTTGTTGTAAGAGTTTGTAAAGTTAGAGCTTAAGTTTTGTTGTAAGAGTTTGTAAAGTTACAGCTTAAGTTTTGTTGTAAAAGATTGTAAAGTTAGAGCTTAAGTTTTGTTGTAAGAGTTTGTAAAGTTAGAGCTTAAGTTTTGTTGTAAGAGTTTGTAAAGTTAGAGCTTAAGTTTTGTTGTAAGAGTTTGTAAAGTTAGAGCTTAAGTTTTGTTGTAAGAGTTTGTAAAGTTAGAGCTTAAGTTTTGTTGTAAGAGTTTGTAAAGTTAGAGCTTAAGTTTTGTTGTAAGAGTTTGTAAAGTTAGAGCTTAAGTTTTGTTGTAAGAGTTTGTAAAGTTAGAGCTTAAGTTTTGTTGTAAAAGATTGTAAAGTAAGAGCTTAAGTTTTGTTGTAAGAGTTTGTAAAGTTAGAGCTTAAGTTTTGTTTTAAGGGTTTGTATAGTAAGAGCTTTAGTTTTGGTCTAAGAGTTTTTTTTAATTTATTACTCTACTCAATTAACATGCTAGATTTTTTACCTAGAATTCCGATTATCTGGACTTCGAATAACCGGTATTATCCGAATGATTTAACTGTCCGCATGTCTTCCTTCTTGGGAGATGGAAAAACAAGTATCTGTTTTATTTTTTTGTAAGTTTTCTTAAGGTTTCGAAGAATTCTTCTTCAAAATTCGATTTTTTTTTCTTTTTGCTCCATGTTTTTCCCCGAGAATGCTATATTTTGCCCTAAACACTTCAGCTTCTTTAAGCTATTAAAAAAAAATCACATGGAATTACTTGTATCCATGTATTTTTTAGAGTTTCGTAGATTATTAACCATATATTATGAACGTTATTATATTACGAAATAAAATTTTTGGAACGAAGTTCATTATGGCACGTTCTAAACCCCGGGAGTTAATCCGAAAAAAAAACGACCAAAATCACCGTCAAAAAATAACCGTCACAAAATCACCGTCACGTAATCTACCGATGACGATAACTTGAGTAAAAGATCACCGAGTTAGTTGAAATTTGGTACACATGTTCATTTTATCAGTGCCCAGGCTGAGTTCGTTGGATAACGTTATCCGCCTAAGCGTTCACGCGCAACGCTCGCGTAAACGTAAGCTTCAAAAAGACGGGAAAAATGTTATTAAGGAAGCCTGTTCCTTGACTTGTTTTGATTATTTTTGTTATATGTCAAAATGTCTCTTGGTTTTGTAAATATAGAAAATATAATAACTGTCTTGTTAAAAGTAAAATTGATCTGTGCTGACGCTTATTTCAATATATTAGCTATATTATTATAATACTGCGTACTTAATCCAAGAAAAAATTCCAATTTCATCTATTTAATGAGACAAACAACTTTTTTAAATATTTTTCTTATTAAAACGAACACCGACACTGTTATGAAGTGATAAAGATCGCTAAATTTATTAAAGTGGACCTAAACGTTTAAAATAAAGAAAAAGACGTTTTTACCGATGTCTAACGTATAACGATTTATATAAAACTTCTTACACATTGTCTAAAGTACAATTGAAACAGGCATGTAAAATTTCAACCGGATACAAGCAGAAGCTTTAGAGTAGGGAAGAGATTATATTTTATAATATTCTAAATTAATAGGCCGGGTAGGTAGAAAACAGTCCTATTTCAATCCAACATCCTTTAACAAATATACTCTTTACTATAAACTCATCATGATCAACTTTTTTCTTACATTCAATATATATTTATATAGTAATGCTTTAAAGGTACAATTCTTTACGCTTGCTTTAAAGATACAAATAATGATTTTCTTTTAATTTTTCCTTAACTCTTGCTAGGTACAAACAGTTCGTTACTTTTAATTTTGTCTCTTTTCTAACTCCGCCATGTATAAGTAGTTAGCAATGTATACGTACTTAGCCGTGTGATTTTATATTTTTTCTTAGTCTACTGGGCCGATGTTATTGGGATAAATTTGGCCATACATGTTCAAAAAATCATATCTCGAGGAGTTATCGATTTTATTGCCATAATTTTGGGCGTACATCAAATTGGCCATACCCCGAGGAGTAATCGTGATGTTGATGGATTTGCACGTTTTAAGGTACCCTTTTGTCAAAAAAGTGTTTTTTAAAAAAAGCTCAAATGAAATTTGGCTTACATGTTCAGACAAATTATACCCTAAGGTAAGTCAGGAATTTTTTTTTCTTTCCAATAGAATCGAACCAAAGACTTCTTTACATATTAATCTATGTTAAACTAATATATATATATATATATATTTATATATATGTATATATATATATATATATATATATATATATATATATATATATATATATATATATATATATATATATATATATATATATATAATAAAAATAAAAAAATTGTAAAAGGTCTTTATTACGTGAGAATAAAGGTGGGGTCGAGGGATATAAAAAAGAAAATTTAAATACAATTATCATGAAGATAATTGATTTCATGTAAAACAAAACCAGTTTTCCTAACAATTACCTTCCTTACTTTCCTTTACATCTCATTTCTCTTACATTACATCGTTCTTATCATTTAGTTAACATTATTTTAAACACCAAATCTGCTGATGTTAATGGGATAATTTCAAAGTTGTTTGTGGGATTTTTAGCATGAGAAATTTTGCCTCCGGGTTAAATCTTTGATAATAAGCAAATAAAACCCGTATATTAATGTCAATTAAAGTTTTTAATAATTTTTAAACCTTTCTAGTAAATTAATAGTCCAGGAGATAGCGTGCAAAAAAGTGTCTGACTAACATCAAGCTAGAATTTTGTATACAAGTCAATCTTTTAGCGCCTTTTAAGAATATGTGGTCGGCTAAGTTCGTCTGCAGGACATAGCTTGGCAATAGGCGTTTGAAATAAACAAACTGGTGGACAATGTGAGACAAAGAGCGGCCGTGTCTCACCAATTATGGTGGACAATGTGATTTTCACAATCCTGAGTACAGAATTAGTTAGTAGACCGAAAATTAAGTTGATGTTAGTTTGTCCATTGACAGGTGACCACGTTGATTTTTAGTAATATTTGAATAACAAACCAATCAAGTGTGAAAATAACATCGATTTGATTTTTGGTCTACTAACTAATTCTGTACTCAGGATCATGAAAATCATACTGTCCACCATAATTGGCAGGACATGGCCGCTATCTACCATTTTGTTTATTTTAAATACCTATTGCCAAGCTATATCCCGCAGACGAATCTAGCCGACCACGTATTCTTAAAAGTCGCAAAAAGATTAACTTGTATACAAACTTCTATAGCTTGATGTTAGTCAGACACTTTTTTGCACGCTATCTACTGGACTATAATTAAGACATATATTTGAAACAACCACCCACTGACTTACTTTATCATCACGTTTTCTCTCAAAATACAGGGTGTCCCAAGAAAGCTTTTAGCTCAGAGTTCAACGTGTGAAAATAAGTCGAAAATGCTCAGTAAATTGTTTTCGATTTCGGCTTAGTTTAGGCGTTAATTGTATATATATATATTTTTTTTAAAAATTATATTTCAAAAACCCTTCAAGATATTTTTATGAAACTTGACAGATGTCTTACTAACTCCGAAATCTAAAATTTTCATAAATGTTAAGTCTTAAAATTTATCAAATTTTTATATGACGGCCATTTTTTATGTATGTATGTATATAAATATTAAACGTATGTGTCGCTCCAGACGATATCTCACACTAGGATGCACTTAAAAAATCCAAACAAATTTTAAAATGTCAATAATATCAAAAGAAAGGATTTTTTGGACTTCAATTAGGGGTCAAATTTTAACAATTTAGGGTCAAAAATCGCAAAAAAAAATTGGTTTTTCCATTTTACCCCCTTTTTCCATTTTTTTTTTTTCACCCATCCAAATTCTTTAAAAAAAATTCCTATTTTATCATAAGCCAATAATACGCAGATTTCTTTGAAAATTCTCTCATTAAATCATGGTGCATGACTTAATAACTTTTTTATTATTTAAAAACGTAATTAAATTCATAAATTTAATTTTTTAATTTTTACTAATCCTCGCTGTCTTGTATCTCTAATATTCCAAATAATATCTCTACATTAAAGAAGTTCACTAAGCTAATCTTAAACTCTTATAAAATTTAAATAATATTCAGTAAAAATAAATATTTTTCACGCTTTTATACTAAATTAAAAAAATTAAAAAAGTATTTCCTTTACAAAGGGCGTGTTGAGTAGATAGCGTGGGCGTTCTCTACGGGGCCCTTTAGGCGAAACATTCCTTTCCGTCCCATCTCCTACCGCCCTATAACCCTTTGTAACAAAGAATACAGTGAAAAAAATAACTTCACAAAGCATCTTCAACAATATAAATTTAAAAGTAAAAAAAAAACTTTTTTAATTTTTTTAATTTTTTTTTTAATATAATAGAAATATTTACGATGGTTATGTATCAGAAGAGTGGATTATAATTGAAGGCTTTTTAAGAATCAAATCTTCACATCTTGTACCGACCTTCAAATAACCATTAAAATATTCCCCAGACTTAAGTAAGTACCTAAACTCTATCTTACTTACAATTACTTCACTTACTTTATCCCATATGTAAACAACACCTATGTTATATGTTTATTTACATGTTTACTTTCTTATTATAAGTATTATGTATATGAAAAAGTAAAAATCGGTACAAAACAAACTTTCTCATTATACGAGTTCATAATTACTTAGCCCAGTGTTTTCTTTTTATTAGTTTTCGTCTATACATTTAATTATTATGGAACATTTCAACAAAATTTATCATAAAAATAACTTTTCCATGGTGGGGAATCGAACCCGGCCTCTCTCTGTCCGCGTTTAAAGCTGTTTTCTCAGGAACTAGATGTTTTCCAGAAAACGGCTTCATCAAATCAAAATTTAATTTTCGCATCATCAAAATACTTCTTCTTTGTACGAGAAAGTAAAAAAAAAACAAAGAGAAAGTATTGTGATGGCACGAAAATTTTATTTTGATGGATTTACACGTTTTGGGAATCCCCTGAGTCCAAAAAAGTGGTTTTTTTAAAAAATGTCTGTCTGTCTGTCGTCTGTGCAGACGCCTGGAGCCTAAACTACTGGGCAGATTTTGACGAAATTTGGCATACATGTTCAGAAAAATCATACCCCGAGGTGAAATCGAGAAATGAATTTTAGTTTGTCGAAACAAACAATACGTATTTCGGGAAAACGTATGAGAACGATTTTGATTAGTAACATTCTAAAATATACTCCATTTAAATTCGAATCTAATCAATTAAGTAATTTTCCTTTGAAAATAAGTACTATAAACGCAAAGGGTGAGAGGTTGGGTTCAATACCCTTCTGGGAAGGAATTATTCTTATTGTAAATTTTGATAAAATGTTCATTAATAATTCAATGTAATTACGAAAACTCGAAATATCTAATAAAAGGAACCAAGACATTTTTTTGAGAAAATTTAGTGCGAGTTGCATCGCACCAATCATTTTTTTTTTTAACAACAAAAATACAATTTTAAATTTAAAAAAGTTAGAAGGGTAATGAAAATTAATTTTTAGTGAGTACTTACTCAAAAGTGTTGTTTTTATCTATATTTAATAATAATAAATTTTACTAGTTTAATAACAATAACAATCATAAATTTAAGGATTTTATTATAGGTATAAAGAAAAAACTTCATTTTCTTTCCTGCCTAGAGACATAAATAATAATAAAGAAATAATCTCTTCAATTATTATAATTATTAAAAAAGGGTTTATCACCCAAAAAATTCTTCCTTAAGTCGTTAAGACCTATTTGTACTTTCAAAAACAAAGAAAAAAAAAATGAATGATACTTTTATAGTAATAAGTGTATATATATATATATATATATATATATATATATATATATATATATATATATATATATATATATATATATATATATATATATATATATATATATATATATTTAAAAGTGAAGATATTGTGTGATTTAAAAATATGTAAGTGGATGTTAATAAATTTAAAAGATGGGTTTAGAATTAGGTTGTATATTCTTATGAGGCCGAGCTGACGGATAAATAAATTTATATATTCAACTAACCTAAATCCTTGGTAGACTTACCTGCAGTCAGGACCTATATAATGTACTTATTATCTCCTACTAATAAAGGTTATAATAATCTCACGGTGGCCATAATTGAGCCTTATAACTCATATTTAGTAAAATAGAAATACTTTTCGTTTAAGTTTTGTTTTTCATTATGCCTTCAAGGCAAAATAGTTTTATCGATATTAAAAAAATAAATATGTGGATGTGTGTGGTATCAATTAGAATATTTGGGTTCATTTTTTTTATACATAAATTTCACTTTTACTAGAGTAACGTGTATGATAAAAAAAATTATAAGAGATCCTTTCCCTATACAAATATGAATATATATATATATATTGTATGACGCAAAACGTTTATGCAATAACAAGTTTATATCCCTTTTACCTAAGTACGTGGTTTAACAAAAATATATTAGTCCAACATCTGTCCACGCTCGTATAACAGAAGGCTAACCACCTCTAACCACCTCTAACCACCTCTAACCACCTCTAAATATCTCTAACAATCTCTTATCACCTCAAACCACTTCTAACCACCAGTAATCACTTCTAACGCCAACTAACAGTCTAACCACCTCTAATCAACTCTAACCAACTCTAACGGCCTATATATACCTCTGGCGACCTCTAACCTCCTCTAACCACATTTGTCTAATTCTAATCACCGGTAACCATCTTTAAACACCTCTAACCACCTCTTAACACCCCCAACCATCTCTACTTTCTCGACCCTATACCTCCAAAACTATTCGTCCGACTAACCTTCTGACCACCTGTATAACCATACTTCTAACCACCTGTAAGCACCTCATCACCTCTATAGACAACTAACTACGTCTTACCACCTCTAACCACCTCTAATAACTTCTAACCAACTCTAACGACCTACATGTACCTCTGACCTCCTCTAACCACCTTTGTCCGATTCAAATTACCTCTAAATACCTCTAAACATCTGTGAACACCTCTCAATACCTCTAAACATCTGTGAACACCTCTAAATACCTCTAAACACCTTAACCACCTCTAAATACCTCTAAACACCTTAACCACCTCTAAATACCTCAAAACACCTTAACAACCTCTAAATACCTCTAAACACCTCCAACCTCTTCTTACCCCCTCTAACCACTTCTAACCACCTGTGACTACCTCTTATCACATCTAACAACAATTAACTACCTCTAACCACCTCTAACCTCCTCAAAACACCTCTAACCACTTTTAACCACCTCTAAATACCTCTAAACACCTCTAACCTCCTCAAAACACCTCTAACCACTTTTAACCACCTCTAAATACCTCTAAACACCTCTAACCTCCTCAAAACACCTCTAACCACTTTTAACCACCTCTAAATACCTCTAAACACCTCAAACCTCCTCAAAACACCTCTAACCACTTTTAACCACCTCTAAATACCTCTAAACACCTCTAACCTCCTCAAAACACATCTAACCACCTTTAACCACATCTAAATACCTCTAAACACCTCCAACCTCCTCTTACCCCTTTTAACCACTTCTAACCACCTGTGACTACCTCTTATCACCTCTAAAAACAATTAACTACCTCTAACCACCTCTAATCTCCTCAAAACACCTCTAACCTCCTCAAAACACCTCTAACCACTTCTAACCTCCTTTAACCACTTCCTAGCTTTAACGAAGGTAACGAATGTATCTATTTGTGGAACAAAGTTTATCTAGAACTCTATATTAAAAATATTTCCGAATGAAATTCGTTTCAGACATCATGGGAACATTTTAAGTCTCGAGTGTTTTGTTCGTGAACATTATTTTTATAATCCATATCTGAAACAACAAGTTGTTTGATTTTCTAAATACTTGGGTTTACGGTGCGTATATACGGATGCTCCCATATTCATTTAAACCATATCTGCCCAACGTATGAACACAAACATTTATTACCCCATTATTTTTAAAGTTCTCATCTGATTAGAAAGGAATTTAGACGAGTTGTCGAAAGTTATCCACAGATGGTCTCTTTAATTTTAACCTTTTGTGCACATTTATTATTAAATAAAAATAAATTTGATCTTGCTGGAAATTCAATTAGGTCCTTAACAATCACCTTTCAGTTCCAAGTGAAGATAAATTATTTTTGTGAAATTGCTTTAATGCTTATATCCTTAGTTATATTTATCATCTATATTTTACCACACTTAAGATCTATCTCGTTATTAGGGTCCGTAGGCAAAACCAAGGACTATATTTTACTTTTTTTGGATACCGTGTGGGGTATCATATGAAAGGGTACGTCGAGCTGATTACAAAAATATATAATTTTTGGTTATAATCTTTGATAGAGCGTTTGAAGTGGGAGTGAAAAGTGTCCCCACTCTATCTCGCTTATGTAAATAGCAAAAAACTGAAAAAAAATCATAAACATCACGTGTGTCATCATCACACTTCGGTTCTTCGACCAAAAGTAAAGATACCACTTTTTCCATTTTTTTTTTTAAATTTATTTATTTATTTTGACAAAATACGTTATTTTACTACGTTTTTATTAGCTTGATTTCTTGTTTGTTTGTTTGTCCTGTACAAATCTGGCAATCGATTTCTAACTAACTTCCCGAATAGCTTGACATTTGAATCTTTTAGCATAGCTCAGAACACGATGGCAATGCATTATTTTAATACTTTTTGCCATCTTTCAGCTGAATTAATTGGTTTTTTAGCAAATTTTGCTGTATGGAAAGTTAGTTCGGAAAAAATCTGCAAGTTATTTATTTGTTTTTCCATGTCCCATATTTACGCTATCTTCATTTTGAGGGGATTCAAATTTGATAAACATTGAATGACAGCAAAACAGGAAATATATCGATTGTATTATTTATATTATTTCAAATATATCGATGTTTAAATTTGGTGTTGGGGAGATCCGATGTACAAAGATTTGTCTTTTTATAGGTTTAAGATCAGCTCTCTAGATGGTTGTCATTTATGTGAAGTAAATAAATTCGGAACTATTATTTTATTTTATTTTTTTTTTTTCACTAACATTATATGTATATTATATAACAATAACAATTATATTATCAACATTACATACAATTCAATAGAAAATTTAAAAACGTAGTATAAAAAGTTCTTTTTACCTTGAAATTATTTATAATTATGCTCTTTTCGATATGTTTATAGTCGTGTTCAGTCGCAAAAAATACTTTATCATCAGATTAATTATGTGCTTTAAGAGTATCAGACCCATAGGATAGTTCAAAGTAAGCTTTTTAGCATTTAAAAAACACCATCAATAGGGTACTACTTAAACAATACTGTTGCCTACGGACCCTCTCTGTGTGCTGACTAGCACACACTTGACCTGTTTATATTATATTGTATCCTCATGTAACTATTCTTCTATTGGTAGGATGTGAAAAAGCTATGTACTACTAATATGCAGTTCTTTTAGCGTGAAAGTGTTCGTGAATTCCAAAATATTGACAACTGTTCCATACATTCGTGTACACGATAATTTATAGAGGAACTGTCACTCTAACTAGAATTGTCAAAATCCTTGCTGAAGGCAGCTTCGTAACCTTCTACGCTTGTTGTTTATGAATGAAGTCTATATTCTAGGAGAAAGTTGAGAGCTTGAAGTACGTGATGCAAGTGAATGAATCAGTGCATTTAGTACTGTGTTTCCCATGCTTGATTTGTCTGTCTGTCTGTCTAACTGCAGTCATTAGTATTCAATCAAGTTTTCATTCAAAAAAAAAAGAAGAGACTAGAGTATTACAGAGTTGGAATGAGGTGTGACGTCACTCACTCATTGAGTAGACTTGCACCCTCTGTTTCATTCATGTAGTTTTTTCATTGAGAAGGATTCATTATGATTTCTCAGGTTGATATTGTTGTCGTTGTCAAGGTACTTGTTGCTTGTAAGTCTCACGCTGCTTCAGAGTGATTGACATCCCGAGACTCCGTCCTGTTCACTTTAACTCGTTCCTATTGTTTTACTTGTTCACATTCTTTTGTGTAAACAGTTCTCTTTCTCTCTCTTATAATTTCTTCTCTTTACACTTTGAATGTTTCTTTGTTCTTTTACTAAGAAGAAAGCAATGAGACATAAAATTCTACTGCTGGGTTTTTTTCAATGATGGGTGTTATGTTCAACTTAATTTATTTTTGCTATAAAGCCCGTTTAAAAATTGGTTTAGTTCACCGATATTTTATGGTAATCAAAACTAATGATAATAAAACGAGCGTAGAGAGTTCTTAATTTCAGAGACTTGGACTTTGAAAAGTGTGTGTGTTTGTTTGTTTGTCCAACGATAACTGGCATAAAAATTGATCAATTTCAACGAAATTTGGCACATAGATGCATCTCAGCATTTGTGAGATAGTTTTTGGAAATTCCACACTAAACATTTCCAAGCTGGCGGCTAATATGGCGGACGACTAAAAAAAATAGTTTTAGCCAGCATAATGTGTTATACATAGTTTTGAAGGTCTTTAAGAGAAGGAAAAGAATATGTAACTAATAAAGTTTAACACTTCATATTTTCAAAATGGCCATATTGGTGGATGACTAAACAAAAAGTTTTTAGTCAGAATGACATGTTATATATCAATTTAAAGGTCTTGAAGTATAGGAAAGGAATATCTAAGTATTAAAAATTTCACACAGAATATTTTCAATATGGCGGACTATTAAAAAAAAAAGTAAAGATCTGTAAAAGTAGGAAAAGAGTTCAAATACTATATAAACAGGCGAGCGCATCGAGCCTGCAATAACTTTATTCAATAAATATTTACTACAAATTCTGAATAAAGAGGCGAGCCTGCGTTAATATTATTAAATAAAGATAATGGACAAAATAATTTTAATACTCGTTTCACGTTGAATAAGAATGTCAGGTTTTACTGAAATATTATCCTGATATCATTATTGAGAGCATAGTATGGCTGATATAAAAGCACCATTCTACGCGAGTTCTTTATGCACCGCATCACTAGTTTAGTACACACTCAAAAACACATACTGGTGATTTAATTTAAAATAATATATAGTTGTCAAAGCACAATATACATAATAAAATGCTTGTGTACGAAGTCACACGCATAAAAAGGGTTTTGTTGGCATTGTAAACATGATAGTCGAGGAGAAAGCGTGCACAAAAGTGTCTGACTAACATCAAGCTAGAATTTTGTGCACAAGTAAATTTTTTGGTGCCTTTTAAGAATATGTGGTCGGCTAAGTTCGTCTGCGGGACATACCTTGGCAATAGGCATTTGAAATAAACAAACCAGTGGAGAGTGGCCATGTCCCGCTCTTTTTGGTGGACAATGTGATTTTCATGATCCTGAATACGAACATTATTAGACCAATAATCAAGTTGATGGTAGTTTGCCACTTAGTTAGTTAGTCAAATATTACTCGAAATCAAAGTGTTCCCCTGTCAAGGGAGAAACTACCATCAACTTGATATTTGGTGTACTAACTAAGTTCGTACTCAGGATCATGAAAATCACATTGCCCACAAAATAGGGCGAGACAAGGCCGCTCTTCACAGGTTTGGTTTTTTCAAATGGCTATTGCCAAGCTATGTTCCGCAGACAAACTTAGCCGACCAAGTATTCTTAAAAGGCACCAAAACATTTACTTATATACAAAATTCTAGCTTGATGTTAGTCAGACACGTTTTTGCACGCTATCTCCTGAACTATGAAATTAGTTAAAATAAGGGGGGGGGGGAATTAAAAAATAAAACAGGTAGAAGTTGCATTTTTAACTCTTGCAGTTGGTCATATGCAACAACAGACCATGAGCGACAAAAGTAATTTAAATTCGATAGATGCATCAAAGCTTTAACCATTCTGGGTAAAATGTTTGCGTCCATAGCCAATTACCTCCTCCCGCAGTTCAATTTTCTCGCCTACTCCTGCAATCTACATCGTAATCAACTTACATTATATCCAAACCCTAAAGGAATATTTTGCATTTTCGTTTTTTTTAGGTTACGTAGTCTCCAACAAGGAAACATTCTGGCTAAATTTAGTATCAAGTTAAATAGAATAAGTTGATTTTACAATACATCAAAACTAGTATCGTGCCCGTAGACCAAATATTAGATAGGCCCTTGACTGACATATCCCCGGTAAACTTTTTCAGCTAGAACTTCTATCATATCATAATAGAATTAAACCACTTAGAGCTGTAGCTCTGAACTTCTATCATATCATAATAGAATCAAACCATTTAGAGCTGTAGCTCTGAACTTCTATCATATCATAATAGAATCAAACCACTTAGAGCTGTAGCTCTGAACTTCTATCATATCATAATACAATCAAACCACTTAGAGCTGTAGCTCTGAACTTCTATCATATCATAATAGAATCAAACCACTTAGAGCTGTAGCTCTGAACTTCTATCATATCATAATACAATCAAACCATTTAGAGCTATAGCTCTGAACTTCTATCATATCATAATAGTATCTAACCATTTAGAGCTATTGTTCTGAACTTCTATCATATCATAATACAGGGTGGAGCGCGGCAGACGTATGCATTTGAAAATGTAATAAAACACAGAATGTTACAAAATAATTTTTTTAAATTTTTTTCCTGATTTAATAAATAACATGGGAAATTTAAATTTACCTAGATTTAAACAAAGTATCGGATAAGTGGTTCCCCTCACACTCCGAACACTGATTAAGCCTTTTTTCAAAGTTTTTGTGCACTCTTTCAAGCATTTCCACAGGACTTTCGGCAGTTTTGGCTCGAATGTTGTTCTTAAGGGCTTCCAGGGTTCTGGGACGATCGCTGTACACCAAGGATTTAAGGTATCCCCACAGAAAAAAATCACAAGGAGCCAAATCAGGCGATCTTGCTGGCCAGTTTAAATCGCCTCTTAAAGAGATGAGACGCCCGGGAAATCTGTCTTGCAAAATGTTTACGCAAACCCTTGCTGTGTGGGCTGTGGCCCCGTCCTGCTGAAACGTGGAACATAAACTTCCCGTCCCCCTCTTTCAAACGACCCTACTCTCAACCGTCTAGGACCAATAGGAAGGGAGCAATCCCCTCTTCAAATTCATACGTCTGCCGCGCTCCACCCTGTATAATCAAACTAATGCCTGAGCAAGCAAAATGGAGAACAATAGTTTTAAACCGTCCGAGATAGCGCTGCATACCTAAATCTCTTCATATAGAAATTTTCATTCACCTCTAATATTTAAAACAATAGAAAACCTATTATATATATATATATATAATCATATGTCGACGTGATTATAGTTCACTTTTTACAGATTCGTATCTATTTTTTTTAAAAAAGCTTTGATTGAAGAGAAAGGGATGATCCTAATATACAACATTTTTTTTTTTTTAAGGAATAACAATTTTAGTATCAGACGATAGCCCTTAAACCGACGAAGCCTTAGGGCTTTATCCCTATTCAGATTTTTCTTGGAAATACCGTCCAGTACTTTGAGTGGTTCAAAATTAAACCTGTTGAGCCCAATTTATAGTGGTCAGGTTAAAACTTTTAAAACTTGTTTGTTGTGTTTTTTTTTAAGGTCTTTTGCTTTTGAAGTCCTTTAATTACGGGTGTTTAAAGGTCGAGACCGCAAGGTAGAAAGGTCGAAGCAGGTTAGCCAGCGGCCCTTTTCATTGCTACCTTCTATATATAGATCCTTTTATCCTTTAAAAAGTATGGTTAGTACGTGATGGAATTTTTTAACTTTATAAAATGAAAACAATTTTTTTAAGTTCAACAGAATAACTTGCTGAGAAGATTCTCGTCAATACGTATTAAATATGGATATAAATAATGTTTGCATTATATCAAAAATGTTATATATCTACAAACTAGACATTTAATATTAAAAGTGTTTATTTTCACGTTTTCAAACGAAAATTATAATAAAATTAAAAGAAACAGAGTGATTTGATGTGTTCAATAATTAATAAACAGGTCAAGTGTGTGCTAGTCAGCACACAGCGAGGGTCCGTAGGCCACACTATATAGTGTTTAACTGTAAAGTGTATAAAATGTTTTTTTAAAATGCTAAAAAGCTTACTTTGAACCATTTTAAGGGTCTAATATTCTCAAAACAACCTCTGATAAAATATTTTTTTGCCACTGAACCGGACTACAACCATATAAATTCATCGAAATGACCAAATTATAAAAAAAAAACGTATTTTGTCAATAAAAAATAAAATAATATTTTTTTCGAAATTTCCAAAAAGTGGTATCTTTACTTTTGGTCGAAGAATCTTCAGGAATTTTTTCAGATTTTTTGCACTTCACATAAGCGAGATAGAGGGGGGGGGGGACACGTTTCACACCCACTTCAAACTTTCCTACGCTCGCCCTATCAAAGTTATAATCAAAGAATTATATATTTTTGTAATCAGCTCGACGTACCCTTTCATATGATACCCCTCACGGTGTCGAAAAAAAAAAAAATTAACCCTTAAGTTTTTTTACCCTAATTTTTTTTTGAATTTTTTTTTAAGTCGCTATATTTTTAAAATATGTGGGCAGGTACAAGACACATACATGCCAAATTTCAAAGTCATCGGACGAAAGGTGTAGCCGTGAGAGCACGCGAGAGGACGGACGGACAGACACACGCAGGAAAATATAAGGGTCCTTGGTTTAGCCTACGGACCCTAAAAATAAACAGATCAAGTGTGTGCTAGCAGCACACATCGAGGGTTCATAGGCAACACTGTATTGTTTAAGTAGTAACTATTGATGGTGCTGTTATTACGTGTTAGCTCAGTATTAGTAGTAGTTCTACTGGCTATCATGCATAGCCACCTACTGCTTGTTATCTTTAAAATGATAAAAAGCCTACTTCGAACTATCCTATGGGTCTGATATTCTCAAAGCACACAAAACAACTTCTGATAAAGTATTTTTATGCCATTGAACAGGACTATAAACATATAAATACGTCAAAAAGAGCATAATTATAAAAAAACGTATTTTGTCAATAAAAAAATAAAATAATAATCCTTAAGTTTTTTACCCTAACTGTTTTAAAAAATATTTTTTTTAAGTTGCTATATTTTTAAAATGTATGGGTAGGTGCTAAATACATATATGCCAAATTTCAAAGGGTTCGGACTCAAGGTGTAACCGTGAGAGCCGGCGACGGCGACAGACGAACGGACAGACAGACACACGCAGGAAAATAAGGGTCCTTGGGTTTGCCTACGGACCATAATTAAAAGAATCACGCTGTTATTTGTTGCGTTAAATAATTTAATTGGATAAACATTTTTTGGTAGCCTTCAATTGTCCAAATCACTTAAAATATACAATTGTCCAAATATCTAAGTGATAATTATAGTGAGATAACATGGTTTGAAATACGTATTCGACCGCCATCTTATATTAAAATAGCCGATTTTAATAGTTTTAATCTCAAAGTAGTAGTAGTAGTAGTAGTAGTAGTAGTAGTAGTAGTAGTAGTAGTAGTAGTAGTAGTAGTAGTAGTAGTAGTAGTAGTAGTAGTAGTAGTAGTAGTAGTAGTAGTAGTAGTAGTAGTAGTAGTAGTAGTAGTAGTAGTAGTAGTAGTAGTAGTAGTAGTAGTAGTAGTAGTAGTAGTAGTAGTAGTAGTAGTAGTAGTAGTAGTAGTAGTAGTAGTAGTAGTAGTAGTAGTAGTAGTAGTAGTAGTAGTAGTAGTAGTAGTAGTAGTAGTAGTAGTAGTAGTAGTAGTAGTAGTAGTAGTAGTAGTAGTAGTAGTAGTAGTAGTAGTAGTAGTAGTAGTAGTAGTAGTAGTAGTAGTAGTAGTAGTAGTAGTAGTAGTAGTAGTAGTAGTAGTAGTAGTAGTAGTAGTAGTAGTAGTAGTAGTAGTAGTAGTAGTAGTAGTAGTAGTAGTAGTAGTAGTAGTAGTAGTAGTAGTGGTTAGACAGGATGGACAAACCACTTGTTCAAACCTAGCAAGCAGGACACATTGGGCCCATTTTACTACGTCATACCTGTACATTGTACCGAAACGAGTATGGTGTGGTCATTAGTATTAGTGAGCTATATAAATCAGAGCATCATGGCACAGGGTCGAACCCACGACCTTGATTCACCTCGATTCATTGATAGCTGTGCGGGTGCCTAGAGCATCTTGGCCACGCTGTCTCGTCAATCTGATAAGTAGAAACTAACATCCAAATTTCAAGGTTCTAATGCATTTGGTTTCGGAGATATCGCCTTCTTGAATTTTGTATATAAATGGCCACTATCTTGAATCAAGATGGCGGGTTGAAGTGTTTCAACCTACAAATTTTTATGGTAAGTAAATGAGAGAGAGGTATTTACATATGTATTTTATAATGTTGCAATAAATTAGAGTGAAAGAAAAGAGAAATTAAAACCTTCTTTTGTTCATTCTTTTTTTGTCCACATTTATTTATATTACAAAAGAAGAACGATAAAGATGGCAAGAAAAAGGGTATGCGAATTAAAAGGGTTTTTTTTAAAAAAAAAAAAAACATTCCATGGTTTAATGTTTATATGTTGTTGGTTTCATGGAGGTATTCAGTCCATGCAGAGCTTCATTTGGTCTTCAAGAGAGAAGTAGAAAAAAACTTGGTCTTATAAGACTTTGCCGACACCCTGAAACCATGTGAAATTAGGGAGCAAGAAGATAAAGGAACGATATGTCTGTATGCGGGATTATTCTTTACCAATCCTTATTCTTTTACTAAGCATAATAAAGATTTTTAGTTGTTTTATATTGCTTCAAAACAATGGTAATCTTGGTGAATAAAAGAGGCGCCAGTTATGATAATGGATAAAACAATAGTGACCTCGAGAAACCCATCAACTAGGCGCCCTAATCCTACTCAAGAACGTAGTTTCAATGTTTGTCGATTTAATTAGCCAGTTAGATGTCCCTAGATTAATCTAGAATTGTCAGCTGGTAGCAGTTGAGAAAGGAATGGACAAGTTGGGAAATCCTGGGGGAGAATTCAGCAACCTGGATATGGATCAAGATAAGTGGCGTCTTCTCCTGGACGTTCTTTTATTGGCCCTCATAGAAGCCAATGGGATTACGTCATAGCAGTGAAAATGGAGACTAGATAAGGAGGAAAATTCTGGAGGTAATCTCAGGAACCTGGACATGGATTAAGATAAGTGGCGTATTCTCCGGGACTTCCTTCTATTAACTCTCATAGAAGCCATTGGAATTACGTCTAGTCAGCTAGTAACAGAGGAAATGGAAACTGGACAAGTTACGAAATCCTGAGGTGAACTCAGGAATCTGGCTATGGATTGAGATGAGTGGCGTATTCTCCTGGATGTCCTTCTATTGGCTCTCACAGAAGCCAATGGAATTACGTCTTGTCAGCTGGTAACAGAGGAAATGGAAACTGGACAAGTTACGAAATCCTGAGGTGAACTCAGGAATCTGGCTATGGATTGAGATGAGTGGCGTATTCTCCTGGATGTCCTTCTATTGGCTCTCACAGAAGCCAATGGAATTACGTCTTGTCAGCTGGTAACAGAGGAAATGGAGACTGGAAAAGTCAGGAAATCCTGGGGTAAAGTCAGGAACTTTGAGATTGGTGGTGGATTATTAATAGTTCCTGAGAAAATAGCTTTAAACGCGGAAGGAGAGAGGCTGGGTTCGACTCCCTGCCAAGGAGAATTTATATTTATGATAAATTTTGATGAAATTTTCAATAATAATTAAATGTAGCTACGAAAACACGAAAAATAATAAATGGAAAACACTGGGCTAAGTAATTATGAACTCGTATATAAAAAGTTTGTCCGATTTTTTTACTTTAGCACCCCCCTTGGTTCTAAACAATAGTCTGCCCTACAAAAGTCTCAAAGGTTTGTGTGTTTGTCTCCCCAAGACATCGAGACTCCTGAGGAAGTTTTATATTTAATATTCCTTTATCTTAATAGTTGATTAGACTAAGGGATATGATCACAATTATATTCACAAGTGTGATATTCCTTTGTCCCAAGGTACGTTGGAATAAATATCCCTTCGTCTTAATAGTAATTAATAGTAATTTAGACTAAGGAATGTATGATACTTTGTATATATGTTCCTTTGTTTAAATAACTATTAACACAAAGGGATATAGGAGGGTGCTAAACTAAAAAAGTACCAATTTTTGTTTTATCTGCTACCTTTTATCCTAAATATTGGATTCTTGAAACATAAGCTAAATCAACTACTATATTTATATACACTTACTATCGATTATCATTGTAAAAATTTACTTTATGCAAAGCAAGAATGAATTGTAACAATGTAGTTTATTGACTTAAGAATTAAATTAAAAAAAACAAAAAACATTGAGCATTTAATTTTAAACGTTATCATTGAAATGACGCAAGCACATGACCTAAACATTACCTAAACTTCCACCAAACAATTTCACGTTATCAAGAGAAAAATAACGGGAATATAATAACTTTCAATTTCGTCAATTATTTCATTCTCAACTCATCTCATCTTCATAATAATATTAAGGCACTAGACTTCACTGATACTTGAAAAATTAACTTAATCCTTGATTGGCATTAAAAGAACATTATTTTTAAATATAAAAGATTAACTTCTTTTATTTCTTTTGTCTTTTTTTTAAATATTACTAATTTTATTTTTAGAATACTGAGATTGGGGATAGAATGTAAAAATTGATTGCTCATTTAATCAAATGCAATGATCTCTGATCACCAATCAATTATGATTTATTGGGTTTCAACGTCTATAATTGATAAAATTGTTGAAGAAAGCTTTGATTGTCATTGATGGAACACTGAGATTGGGTCAATCTTAATTAACATCAATAACTCAAATATCTATTAGCTAGAATGATCCTAGCAATCAGATTACATATTGTACCCAATCTTAGAATAATCAATCATAGACATTATTAGTGATTGAGTAGTAGCTAACGAAGCACAATCACGTTTTTAGTCCAAGAATGATCTATCTTTTTAATCAGATAAAAATATTGTACCCAATCTTAGATGAATCAATCATAGAAATTATTAGTGATTGAGTTTTAGCTAACGAAGGACAATCACGTTTTTTGTTCTAAGATTGATCCTAGTAATGAGATAAAAATATTGAATCCAATCTTAGATCTGTCAATCGTAGACATTGTTTGCGATTGAGTAGTAGCCAACAATGCACAATATGAATGATTCTAACAATCAGATAAAAATTGTGAACCCAAAATATTGAATCCAAGCTCTAAACATAGACATTTTTAGCAAAGTTAAAAGTAGCAAACTAAGTATGATGATTTAGTTTTTAAACTGATTCTATCAATCAGATAATAATATCTAACCCAATCTCTCATAAATACATTAACAACAAATAAGCAGTAGCCAGCGAAGCACAATCACTGTCTTGAGAACGATTTTAGCTTATATTGGGCCCAATCTCAGATTTAATCAGAGTAACTTCTAAATAGATCAGTAGTCTGTGCCCTAATTGTGAAATAAAGAAGTTTATGTTAAAAATGGTTTTCTTCATTTAAAATTATGATTGCTGATATGTGTTGAGTTGATTTACTTATTAATTATGAAAGTTGTTAATTTTCCCATTTTTTCTCTCTTTTACGTGATAAATATGTGATTTAGTCTAGGCTTTCGTCCTGACTGAACCTTGTCCAGGAAGCAGAGATTCCGGCGTCTCTAGATCTCGCATGGAAGACATTGCAGGGTTTTTCCGAAGTCACGTCAGGTCTGGAACTCCATACGCGAGGTTTGGATCCTTCTTTAGGACGTCTGAGTTTGGTAGGATCATATTTGGAGTCATCTTCCAGAACAACTTCTTCTTGTCGTATGTCCATACCGATTTTCACTAAGGAACTTTTCAAATTCTGCATATTTTCACCAGCCTGAGAAAAAGATAATTTTTATTTTGTATTTTATAAAACTTAGTTGCAGTTTCTAATGATCTCAATGATTAACAAATCTATCTAGATTTCCCAATTAATCTATATAGATTACCAAAAGCTATAAACATTGCCAAAAATCTTTAGAGATTCCCTACAAATATATCTAGATTCCCAACAAATCTATGTAGGTTTTCAACAAATCTATATAGCTTCCCAAAAACCTATGCAGATTCCCAAATTCTATAGAGATTCCCAACAAATATATCTAAATTTCCAACAAATCTATGCAGATTCCCAAAAATCTATATAGATTCCCAAAAATCCATAGATATTCTAAAACCAAAGTCTATAGTTTGTCACTTGATATGTGACCACTTGAGCTTGGTTTAATATCTGAATAACTAACCTATCAAGTGACAAACTAATGTTCCACTACTAACTCCTCCGGTTTTTATTTTATTTATTTATTTATTTTATTTTTTTTCAAATGCCTATTGCAAAACTATGTCCCGAAGACGAAATTAGCCGACCACAATATTCTTAAAAGGCACCAAATGACTAACTTTAATCAACTTCTATCCTCTCAACATATTCCAGGCAACCCTCCAAGACGTCTGAAGAGGCAATGCCCTAGAGATCAACTCCTTTAAAATCAACTTCTATCCTCTCAACATATTCCAGGCAACCCTCCAAGACGTCTGAAGAGGCAATGTCCTAGAGATCAACTCCTTTAAAATCAACTTCTATCCTCTCAACATATTCTAGGCAACCCTCCAAGACGTCTGAAGAGGCAATGTCCTAGAGATCAACTCCTTTAAAATCAACTTCTATCCTCTCAACATATTCCAGGCAACCCTCCAAGACGTCTGAAGAGGCAATGTCCTAGAGATCAACTCCTTTAAAATCAACTTCTATCCTCTCAACATATTCCAGGCAACCCTCCAAGACGTCTGAAGAGGCAATGTCCTAGAGATCAACTCCTTTAAAATCAACTTCTATCCTCTCAACATATTCTAGGCAACCCTCCAAGACGTCTGAAGAGGCAATGTCCTAGAGATCAACTCCTTTAAAATCAACTTCTATCCTCTCAACATATTCCAGGCAACCCTCCAAGACGTCTGAAGAGGCAATGCCCTAGAGATCAACTCCTTTAAAATCAACTTCTATCCTCTCAACATATTCCAGGCAACCCTCCAAGACGTCTGAAGAGGCAATGTCCTAGAGATCAACTCCTTTAAAATCAACTTCTATCCTCTCAACATATTCTAGGCAACCCTCCAAGACGTCTGAAGAGGCAATGTCCTAGAGATCAACTCCTTTAAAATCAACTTCTATCCTCTCAACATATTCCAGGCAACCCTCCAAGACGTCTGAAGAGGCAATGTCCTAGAGATCAACTCCTTTAAAATCAACTTCTATCCTCTCAACATATTCCAGGCAACCCTCCAAGACGTCTGAAGAGGCAATGTCCTAGAGATCAACTCCTTTAAAATCAACTTCTATCATCTCAACATATTCCAGGCAACCCTCCAAGACGTCTGAAGAGGCAATGCCCTAGAGATCAACTCCTTTAAAATCAACTTGTATCCTCTCAACATATTCCAGGCAACCCTCCAAGACATCTGAAGAGGCAGTAGAGATCTACTCCTTCTAAATATATCTCATACTAAATAATTATAATTATTATTCAAATCTATTATACTTATCTATTTATCAAGTATTATATACATTATTATTCTACCTTATCATTATTTAAATATTTTGTATTACAATTGTTATACTATAATACATCGCCAAGAAAGTGAAGTCACTGGACTACTTATTTTCCACGTTGCTCCCGCCATGTTAAACAATAACATCACTTGTTACAATGTAATTATTTGTATTGGTGTTACAATAAAAAATTAAAAGAAAATGAAAGAAACACTAATAAAAAAGAATAAAGAATTTTCATTTTTTTTTCACACACAAACATATATATATATATATATATATATATATATATATATATATATATATATATATATATGTGTGTATTATCAAACCGGAAGATAATAATTATATTTGAATTACACCGGAGTGGATGATAACACTAAAAATAAAGAAAAAATAAACTTGTTTTCAATTGGATACATAGATTCCAATCTGAGCTCTGGACCAGGCATGCTGTATCTAAACATCTTCCACAGTAATATTATATTATAAATACATCTAGTAGAAAAGAAAAATAACATTTTAAAAGGCTTCGTGTAATAAATTTATCTTTTACAAAAAATATGTTATATATATATATATATATATATATATATATATATATATATATATATATATATATATATATATATATATATTTAAAAATAAAAATAATTTAATATATAATCTCTGGAGGCTTTATTTCACAGCTCGTACCATAGATCAATTTTTAACCTTTTTTAAATGATTCGAAAACAACAAAAAAAATTAATAAAAAGTAAAAACAAAATTTGTTTTTAGCCTCCCAAGTAGACGGCTTGTTTTTACTTCTAGTTCAAAGTCCCTCCGGGCTTAAATCTTAGGAACTTTGTATCAAGTACAGTACCTTTTCCCGTAACGTCTACCCTCCTTCGTACCTTAACCTTTAATACAAACTTTTATATATTATATACGTTGTCAAATAATAGTACCGGTACCTTTTATAGATAACCCTTTAGTTTATATATATATATTATATACTGTTTTTCTTTGTATATGTCTGTGTGTATATTTGTTGAGTTAGGTGTCCCTTCGTTAGAAGCGGGAGGTGTAGAATTATTGTGTTCAATTTTTATGAAAAAAGAACTTTTTGTGTTATGACATTATTCTGGCAGATAATTACCCTATAATATTGTAACTCTGTTTTTAGTAAAAAAAAAAAAAAAATATTGCAATAATATTGAATATTTTTTAAGATAGACTGCTCAATTTTACATTTTTATAATTAAGTAGAAATGTGACTATGTGAAATATGCTAAAATGTGACAATAATTTAGCTCTGAGCTATAGCATTATTTATTATAATTTAGAAGATAAGTCAGATAATAATGAATCTAATCTCCGAGAATTGAACACAAGAAGTTTGGTCTCAGGTCTCTAACGAGAGATCTAGTGAACTATATTGCATCTATCTATCTATCGATCTATAATGCATCTATCTATCTATCGATCTATAATGCATCAAACTATCTATCGATCTATAATACATCTATCTATCTATCGATCTATAATGCATCTATCTATCTATCGATCTATAATGCATCTATCTATCTATCGATCTATAATGCATCAAACTATCTATTGATCTATAATACATCTATCTATCTATCGATCTATAATGCATCTATCTATCTATCGATCTATAATGCATCTATCTATCTATCGATCTATATATAATGCATCTATCTATCTATCTATCTATAGATCTATAATGCATCTGTCTACGAGTATAAATCGATACTTAATTTATCTATTTATCGATCGCTCTTATATTTATCTACTTATACATCGATCTATAAATAACCTATCTATCTATTGATTTACAGTTCATCCATCTATCATCTGTCTATATATAATGCATCCATCTATAAGATCATCTAAACAGAATTTCTTTAAAAGTCAAACTACATAGGAAAAGGAGAAAAATGCGTTCTAAAATATGCCAAGAAAATAATAAATAATCGCTATAAGCCTAGCAAGAGAAGCGAAAATTGGTACTCTTTTAGTTCAGTACCGTACCAAAGTAATTCAGTTTGCCGTCTGATAGCGGACAGGTTACATCGTAGCTCCGTATACGTGTTTATTTTCACTATTTTCTACTGCAGTCTTATTTATTTATTTTTTACAGTCAGATTTTTTATCTATCAGTCATATTTTTATTTTTTTTCGGCGAGTACATTACTCGGTCGTACATAAAAAGCCTACTCAGTATTTATCGGGTCATATTTATTATTGTTTTGATCTATTATTATCTTATCTTTATTGATTTTAACTTTATCGTGAATATGAACATTGATCGTATCTCTAATGATCTGTGCTTACTGTAGGAAAAACACAATAGAATCTGAATTTATTTCTTGCACAGCCTGTCATAGTCTTTTCCACTACTGTCAACATTTTACTTATGCCAATTTTCGAAAGTTAAGTTACGTTAGGAAAACTAGGTGGCGTTGTGTACGGTGTAAGAATTCTAATAAAAAAAAATCAAATTTGGAGATGGATGTATCAACCGTGGAAAATATGTTTAAAGCTTTTAAAGATAGTATTAATTCGCAGTTGTTAAACTTCAAACAAGAAATTGTTGGAAAAATTGAAGATTTAAAAAAATCTAATCATACATTGTCTACTCAGTTAAGTGCTAAGATCGACGATCTCGCTCTAAAGCTTACTGCAACTTCTAACGAGGTCCAAGAGCTTAAAGGGCAATTAACTGCAGCTGCTCAAGAGAACGAGCTACTCAAAAGCGAAATAAACGGTTTGCAACAGTATACGAGACGTGAAAACATAATCATAAACGGTATCCCTGAAACCAACGGTGAGAACGTGTATGAAATAATTAAAAAAGTGTCAACCGCTATAGAGTTCAACTTGGATGACAGGGATATCAGCGCGGGTCATAGATTGCCATCTAGACGACAGGACGCCCATAGACCCCTTGTATATCGTTTCGCCCTGCGTCGTGTGCGGGATTCTTGGCTGCATAAGTTTAAAGAAGTTATAAAGCAGTCCCAGTTCAAAAATAAAGACTTTGAAAAAGGAATCTCTCTAGAGCTAATCAGTGATCAACTTGGACGTGGTCGAGTAACTGCTTACGATCATCTGGCCCCTGCTACCTCGAAACTACTCGCTAAAGTGCGCAGCACCCTCGGACCCAAAGGTTATTACTCTTGGCCTACAGGTAACTCCATCTGCACTAGAAAATCGGACTCAAATTTAATAGTTAAAGTATTTTCCGAAAAAGATCTAACTAAATTTGATGTATAAATCTTCATAACTATTATTTATTTATTTATTTTATTTCTGTTATTATTATTATTTATTTATTTATATTTTTATTTTATTTATTTATTTTTATTTATTTATTTTTTTCTTCACGTGTAATTTATTTTATTTTGCAAAAGTGGAAAATAATATAATATTTAATTTAAATGAAGGTTCTGATATTAACCCTGTAACTAAAGTTCTTAAAGACGTAAATGAATGTTCTTCATTCTTAAAAAAAGTTAATAATTACATTTTGGTAATTCATATGAACATCCGTAGTGCTAACAAAAACTTTACTGAATTTTGCCTCTTATTAGATAGTCTTAAATTAGAACCTGATGTAATTGTTCTCTCAGAAGCTTGGTTAAGCGCTGAAGATGATTTTAATATTAATGGCTATATAACACATGCGAAATTAAATAAATATAACAAATGCGACGGCATATTAGCCTTCCTTAACTCCAAAACGATTACAGGCCATAAGATCGATATTACTATAGAAAACACAAATAGTTTACATCTTAATCTCAGGTCAAAAAGCTCCGGCACGTCGTTTTTACTTTCAGCCTTTTATCGTTCCCCGCAGTCAAGCATAAATAGTTTCAATGAAAATCTTGAACAATTCTTATTTGATTACAAACACTACGAAAATCATATATTTCTAGGCGATACCAATATCAATATTTTGGAGGATAATTTAGACACGAACAGTCAAGATTATTTAACAATACTAAGTCACTTTGGATTTGATCGATACTTATACGAATGCACTAGGCATGTCGGTAACTCTAAATCATGCATAGATCATATATATTTCAAACGATCGAACAATCTAGATATGCAAACAGCAGTGTATACATCGCACATAACCGATCATTTCTCTACCCTTGGTTTAATTTATAACAATAAAATTCCGTTAAACACTGGTTCTAATCGGAATCTTACCATTCGGAAATCTGAAATTAGCATTGGTGGGGTTATTTCCTCCCTACAAGGTGATCAGATCTGGTCCGAAGTTTACTCTTCTTTTAATGCAAAAACTTCTTTCTCATTATTTTACAACAAATTAAAATCTGTTATACAGGAAAATACTCGCGAAAAAAATATAAAATTGTCTTCTAAAATCAAAACCTTAAAACCGTGGAATAGTTACGGTCTTGTTAAATGTATCAGAATCAGAGATGCAATGGCCAGTCGACTTAATAAACAACCCTTCAATACAGACTTAAAAACTAAGTATAATCGTTACAGAAATACCTTAACCAAGGTACTGAGAGCAGCTAAAGCTATGTATTATAGTTTTGAATTTGAAAATAACAAGGACAATCCTAAAGAGTTATGGCAACTTATAAAAGAAGCATCCGGTATTAAAACCACAAACCAACCGATAGAAGAAATTAAAAGTTATGAAGGAGGCGAGACCTTAAATAAAATAGACAAGATTAGTAATGAGTTTAATAAATATTTTAGTAGTATTGGTCATGATATAGCGAAAGCTAATCATAATAACCGTACTTGCTGTAAGAGAAAGTCTAATCTCATTAAGCCTCCAACCTTATCTAGTTCACTATTTTTAACTCCTGTCTCTGAAAAAGAGATCACTGATTTAGTCGCTAATTTGAGACCTAATTCTTCCCCTGGTGTTGACAAAATATCATCGCATTTCCTAAATAAAATTGTTCAATACATAACTAAACCATTTATGCATGTAATAAATCTCTGCTTTGAGCAAGGATACTTTCCCGGCGAACTAAAAGAAGCTCTTGTTGTCCCTATCCATAAGGGTGGTGATATTCTAGAATTAGGTAACTATAGGCCTATATCGCTATTACCATCGATATCAAAGGTTTTTGAAGCTAGTTTAAAGAAACGTTTAGTAGAGTACTTAAATAAACATGACATTATTAGCCCCAGACAGTTTGGATTCAGGAAGGATTTATCAACTGATGATGCCATTTTCACTGTAACCAAAGCAATAAGTAACAAACTAGACGTGGGTAAAAAAGTTTTGGCGGTCTTTTTGGATTTAAAGAAGGCTTTTGATACTGTTAACCATAAGTTACTATTAGAAAAGTTACAAAGGATCGGTGTCAGAGGAGTCGCCATTAATTTGTTCGTTTCTTATCTCTCTGGTAGGCATCAACGGGTCAGAATAGGCCAATCGGTGAGTGACTCGGTTAAAGTAGACATCGGAGTACCCCAGGGCACTGTACTTGGTCCTATACTTTTTTTGGTGTATGTAAATGACCTTCTTCAACTTGGTTTGACGCATTCTATGTACCGAGATTATGACTTATATGCATTTGCAGATGATACCGTTGCAATCTTCGAAGGATTAGATTGGGATGAAGCGTTTAATAAAGCAAATCAAGGTTTTCATCGAATCAAACAGTGGCTCGATAAAAACTTTCTAACCCTCAATGTATCGAAAACTACTTACTTAACCTTCTCTCTTAACAGAACCGGTCAACCACCACCTAATAGCAAAGCGTTAATTATACATCAACCTACCTGCAATAACTGTTTACCCACACCCTGTCAATGCCCTGTTATTTCACCTTCGCCATCTGTAAAGTACTTAGGTATAATTTTAGACCCATTTCTAAAATGGGAGTTGCATGTCAAGTCTCTTTGTAAGAGACTTAGATGCTTCATTTATAAATTTATTAAGCTAAGAAGTTTCTTACCTCTAAATTATCTTAGACTGGTTTACACTGCTTTCATTCAGTCTATATTGCTTTATGGAATTATAGGTTGGGGTGGCGTTTGTGACACTATTTTAAACCCCCTTGTTATCTTGCAAAAAAGAATAATAAAAACTTGCCTTAGAAAACCCATCCGTTACTCCACTGATCTTATTTACAATGAATTCGGAGTCCTCCCACTCTCATCATTAATCAAACAAAGACAACTATTATTTGTTTATAAAAGACCGTCGTTATTTATGAAAGTTGATAACCACGGTCATTCTACCAGAAGTAGGAATGATACAAACCGCTTAGTGGAGCCCTTTTGTCTAAGAGCTTTAGCAGCGTCGCACTCCTCTTATACCGCTCCTCGACTGTATAACGCATTGCCTTCCCGTTTTAAGCAATACAAGGATTATTATGTTTTTAAAAAGCAACTTACATTATATTTATTGTCTTGAGTTCTTGTCCTTGTAAATTAGTTACCTTATTGTTATATTTATTTATGTATAAGTGTATAAGCGTATAAGGTGTGTATGTGTGCATGTATGTATGTTTATATAGTATATATACTTATTCTATTTTTTAATTTTATCTTTATTTTTACATAATATTATGATAGAATTTAATATATTTTTATTACCTCTGTTATATGTATTAGTCCGGTTACAGATAAATAATTAAAAGTAATTCTAGTCATACTGACAATAATTTAATTTCTTATTAGATAGCAGTTTTGATTTAAGCCTAACTTAAACCAATTTACTTTTGTATTTTATTTATTTATTTATTTTAATTTTGTCATATTCTGGTTTAGTTATGCATGTTAATATTATTTATAGAAAATTATTTTTATTACGATCTGTTATCTGCTTCAACGGCCATTCCCGAGCTCGAGCTTGCTCCTTCGGGGATGCTTCACTATATAGTTTTTTTTTTTCTCTATCATAACATTATAACTTTTTTGTCAATATCATTATTATTAATATTCTACTATTTATTTATATGTGAAGAAATAAAGATTATTTTTATTTTTTTTTTTTATTTTTTTATATAGGAGACACGTGGCTAAACTGTAGTTATCTAACTCCTCAAGAATTTAGACTAAGGGATATTAGGGGGATATTACTAAGATATATTATATTACACTTATGTACATTAGTGATAATATCCCTTAGTCAAATTAACAATTAACAGAGACTATTCCTTTGTCTCAATACTTCATAGCCATCCAGGTCATATCATATTTTCAATGACATAGTGGGGTACCTAACTAAAAATGTGCCGAAGATTTGTACAAGATATCACATTAGGAAAGTATAACTTAAAAATGGTCCATAGAATTGTCTATTTTGGGGTTGGAGATGTACAGAGAACATAAAATAAGATTATTAATAAGCAGCGCAGAATATGTGGAGCTAATCGAGCTTATTTTACTCAAATACCAACTCCGGCAAGAGATTCCACGCTCGGTGTTTACCCATATTCACCATATAAATGGGCAGCTCCTTAAGTGAAGTAGCTACCCGTTTTATAGCAATGCCCACTGTGTACCCAGCATATCAAAATAAAATGTGTAGTTATCCATCCGGTGACAAATGTTAATTATACGGTACATGCAGCTAATGTCATTCATCTACATGTACAAAGAAAAGTTCCTGCAGGTTCCATTATAGACATCTACAGTTTTTATCCGAGCTTTCGGAAAACCAGATTGCATCAACAGTCATTAATTTTGAAGATCTACAAGTTTGGTCTTACAACTTATTGTCTCCTTCGGTTATACCTTTGATAGATCTAGATTTTTAATTTTAAGTACATCGTGAACATATTTTATACAATATTTAATCTACTCGCAATCTTAAAGTACAGCTAGAATCATGAAATTGCAGCCACATTGAGTCATTTAATCACCATAAGAATGACAATATTTGATGATTCTCGCGACCCTATATAAGTATGGAAATACTTAAAATAATGTGTGAAAAAAATACAAAAATTTCACTAAGTCTATGTTTCTAGTTCAATATTAAGTTACCGATGAAGATATGATAAAAAGTCAAAGGATCAAAATTATAGATACAGTAGGACCCTGTTCATCCAGATGAATTCAAGCACAGGGTCGTCCCTATTAGTGGGATTACCGGATTAACGGGATTTAAAAAAAAAAAAAAAAAAACATAAACACTTTGTAAAACATTGTATATATAGATACTAAATTTATAACTTAATTATAGATAAATTAAATCTACAATATGACCGTAATATGTAATTACATATGTATGTAAATGAACATACATAATATGTACATTTCTATCATTTTCCAACCATTAGCTATACTGACCACACAATCTATTAAATTTACATTTTTCAATGAATTTTCCAAGTTTTCATTGTGCATAGGGTCAGAAAGAATGATAGTAAGAAGTGATTTGTAATATAATTTTTATTGTTGAGGGCTTGCATTTGCCGTGAGGGATCGTCCAGATTACCAAGAGTTACGGATTAACGCGTATCCGGATTAACGGGGTCCTACTATATTTTCAAGTTTGATAGAAATGCCTTATACAGAAGAGTGTCTGTGGATTTGTCTTTTTTATGATTAAAACAGTTCCGATTTCGCTCGGAGAGCCTTGAAACTGCTATAACACAAATAAATTAGCCATCATTTACATATTTTGTTATTTTCTGGATGGTACGAATACATATTTAGTAAAACAATCTTTCGTAAAGAAAGGAAATAAAGCTGTTTCGATCCCCATCGGACACACAGAAATTCCAGAAAACTTAAAGGCAGATTAAGGGTGAGAAAGTTTTGCCTATTTTGCTAGGTCAGTCTTCCCCACCCTTACTAGTATAGTTAGGCGCCCCTGTAGGGAAGTTACCGCACCAAAAACTCTATGGGCTTCAAGAAGTCATTAGTAAACCACCCTATCCGAAAAACTCTCAGGACCACAGAAAAAACAAAAACAAAATAAAAAATAAACATTTCGAACAAACACATCTATAATACAGACATGTTTAAACGAACTAACACAGATGTAGAATTCTACGAACGATGTTGAAGAGCTACGACTAAATTTTGACCCTGAGGTTTCAGCCCTTCAGACTAATTCGTCTCTGTCTTTCACTTAGTCGATGTGATATTTTTTGTTCGACTCCTTTTTTTTTAATTTCTCTTGAAGTAAGTCGGCTTTTTTTATAGTATAAATAATTATTCTTTCCCTTTTAAAATTTGGCCTAATTAGTGAGCTTAATAAGACCGCCGGCATCGACTAGTTTTTAGATTCTAAAAATTTCATAACGATCATTAAAAGTGAGATGGGAGAAAGTAATTTGCAAAAATAAAAACAAAATTCAATAGAACTTCTTTAATATTAAAAGTTTTAAACATTTCTACATTCACAAAAAGAAAGAATGGTGATAAGATAACGTATCACCATTACGTAAATAACTTTTACGAAATTTACACTCCAAGGGAGTAAAGTAAGTGATTCTGAGCGATGAAGTTGGTTCCTGTGATGAAGCCCAGTCAATCATAATGCTAACTCCCCAGGTGGATCCGAGGCAATTAATTATTGCTTGGGTACAAATTATTTTATCATAAAAGTATGTAATACATTTTATCTAAAGAAAGGAGAAAATTAATTGAAGGAGATTTTAATCTTAATAGTTATTTATGCACCTAGGGAGTAAAGTAAGCCATTATTCCCTGAGCGAAAAAGTTGGTTCTTGAGGCGAAGCCGAAGAAACCATGGTCCCTAAATCCCGAGGCGAAGCCGAGGGAATTAGACCTTAATTCCCGAAGCGCAGCCGAGGGAATAACTCTAATTATCGCGAGGGGAATAATGGCACTTTACTCAAGAGGTACATACAATATTTTATCTCCAGTAGGAAGAAAATACACATTTTCGTCCATTGCACAGTTACAGTTTTTATTTATTATTTTAATAAATAACAATAATTATTAGCACTTTTAATAGCAGATAATAAGAGGTTCAATATTAAAAACAAATAAGAATTGGAATTAAACTCAAATTGAAGGATATTTAGATGCAGGTTATAAACAAAGATAAACATGGTCGAAAAAGCAGTGTCGCCAAACTGATTTCACATTAGACATTCATTTTCTACTATTTATAAAATAATTAAGTTGCATACAAAAGTTTGTATGCTAAAGTGTGATGTTCTTTAGTCCCAATGCACATTAGACTGAAGGGATATCCAGTTCTATGTCCTTTGGGAACATCACACTTTTGTATACAAAAGTGTGACGATCCTTAGTCCCAATGTACATTAAATAGAATATCCCTTTGTCTTAATAGTCATTAAGGCAAAGGAATATAAAGAGGAGAGTATATTATCCTTAATCTAACAATCTTTTAGAACTAAGGAATATCCATTTTTATGTGCTTTAGGACTAAGGGACATCACACTTTTGTTAGCTATTCTGAGTAAATCCCCCACCCTTAAAAACCCCCACGTTCCCAACATTTCTTGTATGTAAGAGGAACAGTTTAAAAAAAAAACCCGAAGTCAATCGGACAATTATAAATAAGTGGGTGAACAAGTGCAAATTTACCCTTTATTTATTTTATAAATACGTTAATTATTGATTAAATTAGTTTATTTATGACTAAATAAGTTTATAATCTGATTCAAAATAAACAAAGAAGGTAATGTGTCCTAAACCAAAATTGTGAGCCTGCGCAGTACGAATTTTTTCTCCAATTTCTCTTACCTCCATAGGGTTACTGTTTTGCTTTGAACCCTTACCTAACGTTCCATCCCCTTTATTTAACACCCTTGGCTCGAGACGTGTAACTTGATTATGAACATACCTTACTAAATCCGCTACTTTTCGAGTCACCACCGATAATATCCATGAGGTATCCTCTGGTACTTGATTGGCCCTTATCATCGGCCAGCTGTCTGATATCCAGTATATTGACAGGATCTATGGGCCAGTACCATTTCTCACTCTTCAACCTTCTTCCAGTGCCTTCCTTATCATCATGACTTTCCCGTTCTGCCCATCCTGAAGCCTTGGTCGATCTCTTATCAGTGGCCTCTTTATGAAACATATTTTATACTTTTAAACACTGTAAAAAACATAAATCTTTAACCGATTTTCTAGATTTGTGAACAAATAATTTTGAATTTTTTTTGTTGTTTATTGTTTTTGAATTCCGGGATCTTGTAGGGGGGTTTGAGAAAATAAAAGGACCGATGAAGAAAAATCTTCAATTTTTTACATTTTTTTTTTGGTTAGTTTTAATTAGAACATTTAACAAAAGGGTATATTGACATTTTGTTTATTTCGTTGACACGAGCAAGATGTTATTTTACTACATGACACATATCAAATATTTTCTTGATTAGAGACAGAGTACTAGATAACTGGGTATTGAGTATTCATTTGTACTTTAAAATCAAATAAAGAGAAAAGTTGTATTTATCAACTTAAAAGTATTTTTTAAATTTCACATAATTAAGACAAAAATAATTAATCATACATATTATTTTTTTTATTTTATTATATAGTGATGGTATTTTGTCTTCGTAACAATCTATATTTTGACAGAATTACACATTTGAATGACTCCCGAGTACCTTTTTTTTATTTATATTAAATTGTTGATGTATATTAACAACGAGTCTGTAAAATTATGCTACAGCGCTGATTGTGGCCGAATCCTGAACTACGCAGAAGAAGCGTTATTTTGTAGTTGACATTTTGTTGTTAGTGATAGTAATACAGAGCTATTGTAGGTACTTGTTAATTAGGAGCCCTCTCTAAAAGTTAGAGATGATCCCTAACCACCTAACTTTTAGGAAGGGCTCCTAACTGACAAGTATACGTAGAGCTAATAAAGATCTTTTAAAGCCTCGTCCAGGCTGCCGAACCTAAAGCCGGGTTGCCACGGGGAGTGAAGACTCTAGAGTGGCTCACTGTAGAGTGGACTCGCCCCGTGTGAACGCGTCGCAGTGAACTCTGCTCTGACGTCACCGGGAGTGAGGATAGTTCACTACCGCTCACTCTCCAAATCAAACCTGTTTAATTTTCAGGAGTGAATACTCCTATTGCCAGCCGTTTCATAGAGGCAACACTTTGTTTGTTTTTATCTCTCCTCCACCCGCGGCTAAAACCTTTAACCTTTGCTTGTTTTATTATTACTTATTATATATTATACTACATTATATACTATTTTAATTATATATATTATACTATATTTATACTTTATTATATTATACACTATATTATTATACTATATTATGCTATATGTACTATATTATATATTATACTATATTATTATATTTCTTATTAGTTTGCGTGATATTATACTATATTTAGACTATATTATTATACTATATTATATTTCTTGTTAGTTTGCGTGATATTGTACTATATTATTATACTATATTATATTTCTTGTTAGTATGCGTGATATTATACTATATTCTTCACGTTGTTTTAAAAGGTAGTAGGTACTATGTCTGAGCCTTCGGCGTCGGCTCGTATTCTTAAATTGCAAGACGGTGAAACTATGAAGTTTCTAAAGTTGTATTCCAGTGAGTCAATTTTACATGATTCGAGCTGTTCAAATTATAAAAATAGAGATTTTAGAGATCTCGCTTTCCTACGAGAAGCTCGTTCATGGTTGGTTCCCTGGGATAAACTGAGAAGCGTGAGCACTACCCTGTGTGAACTCTCCACTGTTCTCCGCTAGTTTCACTATTCTTCCCCCTCCAGGCGTGGGTCACAAGAGTCTTTACTCTAGCGTGGCACTGTAGAGTCTTCACTCCCCGTGGGAACCCGGCTTAACAGAGGAAACAAGCCGAGCATTGGTCTCTGCGCATGCCCAGTCTAAGGAGCGCATGCGCATCTCAGTCTAGGCATGCGCGACCAATGCTCGGCGTGATTCCTCTGTTCGGTTTGGCAGTCTGGACGAGGCTTAGCTCTTCAATATTTAGCTTTTCTTTAACTTTCGATTAGAATTTAGTATAATTATAACTTGTATGTTATATATAGTGACTTATTTTATTAGTATTCATAAAAGAAAAATTGTAAGTAGAGAATAAAGTAGTAATAAAAACTTTTTTTAATAAAGGTACTTTATAAAAAAATAAAATAAAAAAAAACACAATACAGTATTACGGTCGAAATGCATGTATAATAAAATATATTAAGCTATATAACACCCTTCACTAACGAGTCCAATAAAAGTTATTTCAGCCGTTTGAAAACAAAAAATGTTAACAATAATAGTGACATTTTCGATATAACAACATAACCTGACGGATACCAACATCACTTCTGTAGTTGTAGTTACAGATTTTCGATGATAGACTGCACAATGCAGTTTGTAAGTTACCGACTAGGCCCCCTGAGTTTAAAAAAGATATTTTAATAAGGATATAGTTCATGGATCTTTAGGTGTGAAAATTAAAACATTAATCAATTATTGATTAAGAGACGTAAATAATCAGTTTCATTGATGTCTTATATGTTTATAATAAGCTAATTCTGTAGAAAAATATCAAAAACAATTATGATCACATGATTAATGTTGATAGTAATACTTACAAAATTGCTGTACCATGAAAATCATTCTCTATCTCTATAAGAGAGTGTCAGTAATCATTAAATTAATTATTTGAATTAATTACTTGAATTTAAAAATTAACACAATGATGAAACGTTGCAACTAACACAATGATAAAACATTGCAACTAACGCAATGATGAAACATTGCAACTAACGCAATGATGAAACATTGCAACTAACGCAATGATGAAACATTGCAACTAACGCAATGATGAAACATTGCCATAAACGCAATGATGAAATATTTTAACTAACACAATAATGTAATTTTCATTGGAAAGGAATCTGCAGAGCTGAGGACAATAACAAATATCAATTTAAGAAACTTTATGCTTCCAAGCTTGCTGATGATAACGTTAGCATTGTCATCATTTTGAAGAATGACTTTTTTTACTGGTCTTATATTACTTTGCTTTGTAAGTTTCATCGCACACCTATTACCCCAAATTTGAACCACTTCCTGTCTTTCAATCATCCCTGAATTTTGCACATGGAAACAATTTAGGGAAAGAATACAGAAACAAAAAGAAAACTGGTCTTATATTACATTGCTTTGTAAGTTTCATCGCACACCTATTACCCTAATTTTGAACTACTTCCTGTCCTTCAATCTTCCCTGAATTTTGCACATGGAAACAATTTAGGGAAAGAATACAGAAACAAAAAGAAAACTGGTCTTATATTACATTGCTTTGTAAGTTTCATCTCACACCTATTACCCCAATTTTGAACCACTTCCTGTCCTTCAATCATCCCTGAATTTTGCACATGGAAACAATTTAGGGAAAGAATACAGAAACAAAAAGAAAACTGGTCTTATATTACATTGCTTTGTAAGTTTCATCTCACACCTATTACCCCAATTTTGAACCACTTCCTGTCTTTCAATCTTCCCTGAATTTTGTACATGGAAACAATTTAGGGAAAGAATACAGAAACAAAAAGAAAACTGGTCTTATATTACATTGCTTTGTAAGTTTCATCTCACACCTATTACCCCAATTTTGAACCACTTCCTGTCTTTCAATCTTCCCTGAATTTTGTACATGGAAACAATTTAGGGAAAGAATACAGAAACAAAAAGAAAACTGGTCTTATATTACATTGCTTTGTAAGTTTCATCACACACCTATTACCCTCATTTTGAACCACTTCCTGTCTTTCAATCTTCCCTGAATTTTGTACATGGAAACAATTTAGGGAAAGAATACAGAAACAAAAAGAAAACTGGTCTTATATTACATTGCTTTGTAAGTTTCATCTCACACCTATTACCCCAATTTTGAACTACTTCCTGTCCTTCAATCTTCCCTGAATTTTGCACATGGAAACAATTTAGGGAAAGAATACAGAAACAAAAAGAAAACTGGTCTTATATTACATTGCTTTGTAAGTTTCATCTCACACCTATTACCCCAATTTTGAACCACTTCCTGTCCTTCAATCATCCCTGAATTTTGCACATGGAAACAATTTAGGGAAAGAATACAGAAACAAAAAGAAAACTGGTCTTATATTACATTGCTTTGTAAGTTTCATCTCACACCTATTACCCCAATTTTGAACCACTTCCTGTCTTTCAATCTTCCCTGAATTTTGTACATGGAAACAATTTAGGGAAAGAATACAGAAACAAAAAGAAAACTGGTCTTATATTACATTGCTTTGTAAGTTTCATCTCACACCTATTACCCCAATTTTGAACCACTTCCTGTCTTTCAATCTTCCCTGAATTTTGTACATGGAAACAATTTAGGGAAAGAATACAGAAACAAAAAGAAAACTGGTCTTATATTACATTGCTTTGTAAGTTTCATCACACACCTATTACCCTCATTTTGAACCACTTCCTGTCTTTCAATCTTCCCTGAATTTTGTACATGGAAACAATTTAGGGAAAGAATACAGAAACAAAAAGAAAACTGGTCTTATATTACATTGCTTTGTAAGTTTCATCTCACACCTATTACCCCAATTTTGAACCACTTCCTGTCTTTCAATCTTCCCTGAATTTTGTACATGGAAACAATTTAGGGAAAGAATACAGAAACAAAAAGAAAACTGGTCTTATATTACATTGCTTTGTAAGTTTCATCTCACACCTATTACCCCAATTTTGAACCACTTCCTGTCTTTCAATCTTCCCTGAATTTTGTACATGGAAACAATTTAGGGAAAGAATACAGAAACAAAAAGAAAACTGGTCTTATATTACATTGCTTTGTAAGTTTCATCACACACCTATTACCCTCATTTTGAACCACTTCCTGTCTTTCAATCTTCCCTGAATTTTGTACATGGAAACAATTTAGGGAAAGAATACAGAAACAAAAAGAAAACTGGTCTTATATTACATTGCTTTGTAAGTTTCATCTCACACCTATTACCCCAAATTTGAACCACTTCCTGTCTTTCAATCATCCCTGAATTTTGCACATGGAAACAATTTAGGGAAAGAATACAGAAACAAAAAGAAAACTGGTCTTATATTACATTGCTTTGTAAGTTTCATCGCACACCTATTACCCTAATTTTGAACTACTTCCTGTCCTTCAATCTTCCCTGAATTTTGCACATGGAAACAATTTAGGGAAAGAATACAGAAACAAAAAGAAAACTGGTCTTATATTACATTGCTTTGTAAGTTTCATCTCACACCTATTACCCCAAATTTGAACCACTTCCTGTCTTTCAATCATCCCTGAATTTTGCACATGGAAACAATTTAGGGAAAGAATACAGAAACAAAAAGAAAACTGGTCTTATATTACATTGCTTTGTAAGTTTCATCGCACACCTATTACCCTAATTTTGAACTACTTCCTGTCCTTCAATCTTCCCTGAATTTTGCACATGGAAACAATTTAGGGAAAGAATACAGAAACAAAAAGAAAACTGGTCTTATATTACATTGCTTTGTAAGTTTCATCTCACACCTATTACCCCAATTTTGAACTACTTCCTGTCCTTCAATCATCCCTGAATTTTGCACATGGAAACAATTTAGGGAAAGAATACAGAAACAAAAAGAAAACTGGTCTTATATTACATTGCTTTGTAAGTTTCATCTCACACCTATTACCCCAATTTTGAACCACTTCCTGTCCTTCAATCATCCCTGAATTTTGCACATGGAAACAATTTAGGGAAAGAATACAGAAACAAAAAGAAAACTGGTCTTATATTACATTGCTTTGTAAGTTTCATCTCACACCTATTACCCCAATTTTGAACCACTTCCTGTCTTTCAATCTTCCCTGAATTTTGTACATGGAAACAATTTAGGGAAAGAATACAGAAACAAAAAGAAAACTGGTCTTATATTACATTGCTTTGTAAGTTTCATCTCACACCTATTACCCCAATTTTGAACCACTTCCTGTCTTTCAATCTTCCCTGAATTTTGTACATGGAAACAATTTAGGGAAAGAATACAGAAACAAAAAGAAAACTGGTCTTATATTACATTGCTTTGTAAGTTTCATCACACACCTATTACCCTCATTTTGAACCACTTCCTGTCTTTCAATCTTCCCTGAATTTTGTACATGGAAACAATTTAGGGAAAGAATACAGAAACAAAAAGAAAACTGGTCTTATATTACATTGCTTTGTAAGTTTCATCTCACACCTATTACCCCAATTTTGAACCACTTCCTGTCTTTCAATCTTCCCTGAATTTTGTACATGGAAACAATTTAGGGAAAGAATACAGAAACAAAAAGAAAACTGGTCTTATATTACATTGCTTTGTAAGTTTCATCTCACACCTATTACCCCAATTTTGAACCACTTCCTGTCTTTCAATCTTCCCTGAATTTTGTACATGGAAACAATTTAGGGAAAGAATTCAGAAACAAAAAGAAAACTGGTCTTATATTACATTGCTTTGTAAGTTTCATCACACACCTATTACCCTCATTTTGAACCACTTCCTGTCTTTCAATCTTCCCTGAATTTTGTACATGGAAACAATTTAGGGAAAGAATACAGAAACAAAAAGAAAACTGGTCTTATATTACATTGCTTTGTAAGTTTCATCTCACACCTATTACCCCAAATTTGAACCACTTCCTGTCTTTCAATCATCCCTGAAGTTTGCACATGGAAACAATTTAGGGAAAGAATACAGAAACAAAAAGAAAACTGGTCTTATATTACATTGCTTTGTAAGTTTCATCGCACACCTATTACCCTAATTTTGAACTACTTCCTGTCCTTCAATCTTCCCTGAATTTTGCACATGGAAACAATTTAGGGAAAGAATACAGAAACAAAAAGAAAACTGGTCTTATATTACATTGCTTTGTAAGTTTCATCTCACACCTATTACCCCAATTTTGAACCACTTCCTGTCTTTCAATCTTCCCTGAATTTTGTACATGGAAACAATTTAGGGAAAGAATACAGAAACAAAAAGAAAACTGGTCTTATATTACATTGCTTTGTAAGTTTCATCTCACACCTATTACCCCAATTTTGAACCACTTCCTGTCTTTCAATCTTCCCTGAATTTTGTACATGGAAACAATTTAGGGAAAGAATTCAGAAACAAAAAGAAAACTGGTCTTATATTACATTGCTTTGTAAGTTTCATCACACACCTATTACCCTCATTTTGAACCACTTCCTGTCTTTCAATCTTCCCTGAATTTTGTACATGGAAACAATTTAGGGAAAGAATACAGAAACAAAAAGAAAACTGGTCTTATATTACATTGCTTTGTAAGTTTCATCTCACACCTATTACCCCAAATTTGAACCACTTCCTGTCTTTCAATCATCCCTGAATTTTGCACATGGAAACAATTTAGGGAAAGAATACAGAAACAAAAAGAAAACTGGTCTTATATTACATTGCTTTGTAAGTTTCATCGCACACCTATTACCCTAATTTTGAACTACTTCCTGTCCTTCAATCTTCCCTGAATTTTGCACATGGAAACAATTTAGGGAAAGAATACAGAAACAAAAAGAAAACTGGTCTTATATTACATTGCTTTGTAAGTTTCATCTCACACCTATTACCCCAATTTTGAACCACTTCCTGTCCTTCAATCATCCCTGAATTTTGCACATGGAAACAATTTAGGGAAAGAATACAGAAACAAAAAGAAAACTGGTCTTATATTACATTGCTTTGTAAGTTTCATCTCACACCTATTACCCCAATTTTGAACCACTTCCTGTCTTTCAATCTTCCCTGAATTTTGTACATGGAAACAATTTAGGGAAAGAATACAGAAACAAAAAGAAAACTGGTCTTATATTACATTGCTTTGTAAGTTTCATCTCACACCTATTACCCCAATTTTGAACCACTTCCTGTCTTTCAATCTTCCCTGAATTTTGTACATGGAAACAATTTAGGGAAAGAATACAGAAACAAAAAGAAAACTGGTCTTATATTACATTGCTTTGTAAGTTTCATCACACACCTATTACCCTCATTTTGAACCACTTCCTGTCTTTCAATCTTCCAGTTTTTAAAAATGATATTTTTATATTAATTATTTATATGACACATATCTATTTGTTCAAAATTTTTGTGAACCACCTTAAAAACTACTTTAAAATTTAGTGTAGACAATTAAATTTTTGATACTAATTTAATGTCGTACAGGGTCGAAACTTCTCTATTGAAGTATTAATTACATTTTATTACACTTCTTTAACCATCCATAATTAATCTAAAATTTAGGTAATAAGTCACAATTAACCCATTTTAGGTACCATATAATAAATTCAACTATCTGCATTCATTCCTTCCTCTCCCTCATGCACACAAGTTTAATTTTTTTAAGTAAAACTATATCTTTGAATGTGCTCAACCGATTTTGAAGAAATTTGGACAATTTGTCAAAAGTAGATCACAGATGGTCTCATTTTAATTTCAACCGTCTACCCAAATTTAATATTACTTAAAAATACAAATTGTATTTCCCCTGGGAATCGACATGGATCCAAATATCGTGTGACTATTCATAGGATGCGAGGAAGCTAGTTGCCACTCAAATTGGCAGACTATTTTTAACTTGTTGTACATTGATTTTGAAAAAATAAATTTATTTATTTAATAAAAATGTATCCAATAATTAAATTTAGTTTAATTAATCAGTTGTTGTAACTCGTTAACAATCTTGTTATATTGTTAACAACATATAAACACATGTGTAGAAGTAATGAAATAATTAAATCACCTTAGAATTGTTTCATGCTTGCCTGAGCATGAAACAATGCTTCCAAGTAATTCTTTTCACACCTTCTTTAATAGATAATCTGATTTATTTAATTAAAATCTTTTTAGGGTTAAACGATTATTAATAATTTCATTTAGTGCAGAACAAGAGGGGTAATAACAATTAATTTATAAAAACAATTATGCACGAAGGCAACAAACATATAACTCACTGCTAATTTCTAACTTTACACTGTGTATTTCGTTAAAACTCTTTTTTAGTTAGCACTGTGTATTTCTTTAAAGAAATTAATAACTTTACACTGTATAATTCTTTCTAATTTCGCTTTTCTCTCCTATTTCAAAAATTCCAAGACAGAAATCCGTTTCAGACATCAGGGAACATTTTTGGTTCCGTTTTTGTCTGTCTGTCTGTCTGTCGGTCTGTCGTTCAATTTTTGCGGACCAACATAACTTAAAAACTACTCGTCCAATTTTAATAAAATTTGTATGGTAGGTCATAATTAGCTCATTTTTGGTCCCATATAAGTTTCAACCCTCTGCAATCATTCGTTTCTCTTCCACATGCGAACAAACATACATTTATTTACACCTATAATTTCAAAAATACTTATCTGATTTGTATGTAACTTCTATAGTTTATCGAAAGTAACCCGCAGATAGCCCTGGATTAATTTGAACCGCTTGCGCTCTTTAACTTTTGCTAAATAGATACTTTAATTCATGTAAAATCAAAACAATTTTGACTGATAAAAAAGAAAACGGGGGAAACAATTAAACAAATTAGACAATAATGGCTTGTAAAAGCATAAAATAAATAAAGTACGTGGCCACCAATTGGCAGTCTATTTTCTAAATTTACACTGCATATTTCGTTTAAGTTCTTACTAACTTTGCTCTGGGTATTTCGTTAAAGTTCTTAGCTCTGTTTATTTCTTGCATTTTCTTGTTTGTAGAAATTGTAGAAATATTTATGTTTTCACACAATTACATTGGAACTTTAAAAATTGTTTTGTTAAATAGAGAGCTTCGAATTCAATTAGCGAGTCAATTACATTTAAAATTTTAGGAAATTCAAACAATTTCTAAGATCTAAGTAAAGTTTTCGGTGTAATTGAAGCGAGCGTAAGCAAGCTTCTTACATTCAACGAAATATGCATCTTGTCTGTCTGTCTGTCTATCTATCTGTCTATCTGTCTGTCTGTCTGTCTGTCTGTCAGTAACGTTTACGCGTGTGACGATAACTTGAGTAAAAGTTGACCGATTTAGTTGAAATTGTATACATGATCCTCTTACTAATACTCAGGCTAAGTTCGTTGGACAGCGTGATCCGTCCAAGAGTTCACACGCAACGCTCGCGTAAACGTGAGCTTCAAATTTAAAATTGGAATTTCAGGATGGGAAAATTTTCTATCATCACCTATTCGATAAGACGAACATTTTTTAGTAAAACCAATAACGACACTGCTATGAATTAATAAAGATCGCTAAAACTATTAAAGCGGACCTAAACGTTTAAAATAGAGAAAACAACCTTTTTTCCGATATCTTACGTTCTAACGTAACGATTTTAATAAAACTTCATGTACATCGTCTAAAGTACAATTGAAACAAGTATGTAAAATTTCAACTTGATACAATCAGTAGTATTTGAGTAATGAAGTGATACATTTATAATATTAGTTTAAAAGCTATTACGGGTGGTTAAGATTCTTATAGTCGTGTTGTGTGTAGGTTTGTTATGAAGTAAAGCTTTGTACCGAGTACCCCCACTCTACCCCACACTACCCTCTTCCACTTATATTCAACTATGACATTCATCATGATTAACAAATTTCAATAGTATTTTATTGCAATACGCTCGCTTCAATGATAGAGCCACGCGATGCCTAGTTATCATGAATCTTTTCTAAATATAAGCAATTATAATATGCTGATTGTCATTTGACGATCATAATTACTCATAAAAAATCGTAATTATTAACCAAGTGAACAATTATGAAGTTATTAAATAACTTGTTTATCGGATGCAATCCGGGTCACGAAGTTTTATGTCCAACGTTTCGCTTCCACTAATGGAAGCATCTTCAGGGATACGATGAATGTTAATGTTAACTCGAAGCAACAACAAGATATACGTTGATATATGTTGCTCGAGTTAACATCACGATGCTAAGACATCATGAGTTAACACCCCTGAAGGTGCTTCCAGTAGTAGAAGCGAAATGTCGGACTTTAAACTCTTCGTGACGCGTATTTCACCTGAAAACCAACTTATTTATTACGAGTCAATTGGCGGAAATCTATGCACCAAGTAATGAAATTACCAATTTTTATTTTAGGGGACTTTAAAGTTAAATTGCGATCTATAATGCTTAGTCCAAGGTGCATACCTTAAACCTAAAGTTATACTAGATTCCTAAAAACACTTCTGTACGGCACATTAATAATAAACAAGTAAGCCCTATTTAATTGTATTTCTGCCAATCCTCTTATGTGGTCGATGAAGCGCTTTATATCAAACAAAGAATAGAACCACTTATACATCGAAACCACTTTTATGTGATCCCTCTTATTTATTAAACCACCTTTATAATTCCAGGTGGAAATTAAATCCTGTGGTCATCTATAAAAAAAACAAAAACTTTTCTATTAAGAAGAAAAGAAACCAAATTCCGTTTTTAATTTTCTTTTTTGTTCTACTTTATAAGCCGGATCATTGCTTATATAAGTGCTATATACTTTACTACTTCATAAAAGTCAAGTACATTCTTGGAACTTATATATATATATATATATATATATATATATATATATATATATATATATATATTTTTAAAAAAATAAAAAAACCTTAGCTATTGTCAAACTTAGAAGAAAAAAGCCAACACTATTATGACTTGGAACTGACCTTTGACCCTACTTGTTGAGTAAATTATTTTTACATTAAAAAAAATGAACCCTTCTTACGCTCTGATTCATTTTTACAATTTTTTTTTTCTTTCGCCCCTATTTTTATAACAACCCACTTCAAGATGCTTTACGATTTTTCTTTTTCATTTTTGAGAGGGCTTAGTGAAAAAAACAATCTAAAGGACATAACGAATAAGACGACTTACTGCAAGACCTGCCTTTTTTTAAAAAAAAATAAAAATAACAAAAGAATGGAGTATGAATAGAAAATTGTGCAATGATCCAATTTATTCATAAGCTTGCAGGAGTCAACTGGTCTTATATACCCTCCTACCAAGTAATATATATATATATATATATATATATATATATATATATATATATATATATATATATATATATATATATATATTTATATCTACATATATATATAGTGAGAGAAAGAGGGTAAAAGAGATTTTTTTAAAGACGCATAAGATGATTTCAATTCTTTGGTGGAAAAAAAGAGAGTTTCTTACACCAAAAGAAAAAAATATAATGACATAGTTCTTAAAGAGTTTGACTTATTAAAAAAATAAATCTACTTATAAAAGAAACTTAACAAAAAAAATTAAGCGTAAAAAGGAAGCAGTGAAGAGTAAATTTTCAATCCTTTTATTAGATGCTCTGCCCCTCCCTTTCTTTAATAGAATTGCAATGTTAATATTATTATTATTTCTTTCACGTATAGTGAATTTTTTTGCAGTTATAAACCTTGTAAGTACTTAATACTTTAGTCTACTTAATTTCATACTCTGTAGGGTGATATTAGAATTAGAATTGCTAATTTTTTTGGCACATATTAACAAAGAAAATAGTTCTTTTGTAACTTCAGTTACTACAATTGTTGTATTTCAGAAGTTAGTGAAGTCCATGTTTAAGTATTCATAAGTTTATTAACTTCTAAACGGTAAGTTTACGTATTAATGCATTTGCACAAAGAGATATTTTGCAAATGAATAATATTTAAGATATTCCGATTTATTTTTCGTTCATTTAATTGTTAAAAGGAAAGGACTTATAATGGAATAAATAGACATTCCAAAACTGTTTTATTGTTACATTTTTAACGATTGTCTATTGTTAATAATGAATAAGTATATTCTAATATTTTTATCTTCGATTGATAGTAGATAAAATAAACATTATATCTTTGTTTAGATGCGTAGAAAGTGATTATTTACGTACTTGTATTCATTGAGCATGCGCGTCTCATAGTTCTGAATAATTCCTCTTCTTTACCACGCTAGCGCGGTAAAGAAGAGGAATTCTTCAGCTTTACGCACGATTAACGAGTTTGATTACATTAACCAAAACTAATTTGGTGTTCTTTTATTAAAGTAACTGTTTATATCGAGTTTTTAGTGAGAAACAATGAGTAAATCAAGTGACTTTGACGAAAATGTGGAGAATAATACTCCTCCAGAAATAATTAATTCGGCAAAAAATACAACTAATGAATTAATGCCATCTTTATCAAGAGAGAGATACGAAATTACATACAGCAAGTTCATTTTTTTCTGTATTTATTATTTAAATCTAACAATCGTAGATAAAGTACGGTACGCAACTCGTGCGAAAACAAACATTTTGCATTGCTCGTGTGATTTCACTACCCTCGCTGACGCTCGGGTGCAAACTCCACACTCGCATGCAAAATGGCTACTTTCCGCACTCGACGCGTAATGTACTATTACATGTTTCTTATAATCTTTAATCATAATAGTACATTACGCGTCTAGTGCGGAAGGGAAAGTATCATTTTGCATGCGAGTGTGGAGAAGTCGCTCGGGTAGTAAAACTACACGAGCAAAGCAAAATGCAATTTTCGCACGAGTTGCGTACCATACTTTATCTACGATTGTTGGATTTTAATAATAAATAAAGAAAAAATATTTAATAAACTTCCTGTATGTAAGTTCGTGTTTCTCTTTTGATAAAGATGACAATAATTCATTAGTTGTATTTTGTGCCGAATTAATTATTTCGGGAGGCGTATTATTCTCCTCATTTTCATCATAATGACATAAATCACTCATTGTTTTCCACTAAAAACTCTATATAAACAGTTACTTTAATTAAACAGACAGCAAATTAGTTTTGTTAAATGTAAAAAAAACTAGCTAATCGTGCGTTACGGTGAATAATTCTTCTTTTTTACCGCACTAGGGCAGAAAAAAAGGAATTATGAAACGCGCAATGAATACAAGTACGTAAAGAATCACTTTCGCATCTAAACAGAGATAAAATGTTTATATTTCGTATCAATTGTAGATAAAATTTATTACTTTTACAGGTTTCTTATAATCTTTAATCTATAAATTTATTATTTTTACAGTTTTTAAAATTATTGGTTTGTGTGGTGTTTAAATTGTTATTATTATTGGTGTATTGGGGAGTTATATTGTTATTTGTGTGTTTTAGGAGAAGTTGTTTAATTATTTTGTCAGGGTAACTATTTTTATTAAGTGTATCTTTTATGAATGATATTTTTTCCTTATGAAATTGTTTATCAGAGAGAGTAAGGGTTTGATTTATGAAATTATTAGCACAGTTTATTTTGTAAGAATAAGGTTGGTGTGAATGGAAATGAAGTAATCTACCTGAATATGTGGGTTTAGTGTAATGTTTATAGGTTAATTTGTTATCGTTAGTTTTTATTATCTTTATGTTAAGGAAAGGAAGGGCATTGTTCTCTTCGGATTCTATGGTGAATTTGAGGTTGGGATGGTAGTTATTAAAGCTGTTAAGTAGGGAGGGTATGTGATCTTTGTTGATTACGAAAAAACTGTCATCAACATATTTTTTGACAAATTTAATGTGGGGATTAAATTGGGGTATTATATCTTGGAATACTTTGTCTAAGACAATGTCAGCAATAATGGGTGATAGAGGGTCGCCCATGGGGAGACCTTCTTTTTGTAAATAAAGGATGTCGTTGTGGGAGAAATAAGTGGAGTCAAGGCAAAAATCTACTATGTCATAGTAGAGGGGTTTAGAAATTTGGGTGTGGGAGAAGATTTTGGGCCAAAGGGACTTGGTGAGATCTTTTGCTAAATTAAGGGGAATGGACGTGAACAGAGATTGGACATCTAGTGAGATGAGTGAATCATTTGGATCTAGGTCGGGGATATCTTTGATTTGATCAATAAGTTGATAAGAGTTGGAGATATTAAAATCATAGCTGTTCCTAAAGGGGGATAATAAGTTTGAGAGAAATTTGGATAGGTTGTAAGAAGGGGAGTTTATACAAGAAACTATGGGTCTAAGAGAAACAGGATTTTTGTGTATTTTGGGAAGAGCATAAATTCTAGGAGGGACAGCTGTATAATTTGTTAAAGTTTTTTTTTTTTTTAGTTGGGAAATTGATTATTTTTTCTTCATGTAAACGATTAATAAGTTTGTTATGTTGAGTTTGTCTTTTAAGTGTGGGATCTCTTTGTTTATCTTTGTTTTTGTATTTAGGTATCATTGTGTAAGTGTTTGTGTCTTGTATTAGTTGATTGAATTTATCTGTGTATTCTGATTTGTTCATAATGACTGTAGTGTTACCTTTATCCGCTTTAAGTATTAAAATGTCTGGGTTATTTTTTATGAATTGCTTTGTTTTTCTGATGGACGAGTTAATGAAGGAATCATGTTTAGTGTGGTTGATCTTTTTATGTGTGTTGTGTAATGAATTAGTTATAATATTAGTAAATTTGCCGCGTAGTTCGTTTTTTAAGTCGATGTTTTCGTTAGTGTTTTCTATTATGTGTTCGGTGTCTTTTATTATATCAAAAATTTGTTTTTTATTAATGTTCTTAGTATAACAGAATTTAGGTCCAAGAGACAATATATATTTTACTTCTGGAGGAATAATTACATTAGTAAGATTGTTTATCCAGTTATCATTGAATTTAAAAGAGTTAGATATTATAGTGTTTTGTTTGTTTAAAAGTTTATCAAATTTAGATTTTTGAATATCTTTGATAGCTCTAATGTGTTTTTCGGAGGTTATTTTTATATGAGATCTACATTCTTCAGTGAGGTGTTTGTTGGATGATATTATAGAAAAAAACTTATTTGTAATATTATTAATATGGTCTTTATTATGTTTCAATTTCCAATGTTTCAGTTCTAAACATGTGTTGAGCAGAGCAATACTAGTTTTAGTGGTTATATGGTCAAGTTTATTATTGTGAGGGGCATTTTCTAATTTTAAGGAAGATATATTAGTGAGAATATTGGATATGAAGGAAGGAAAAACATTATTGTGCTTACATTTTGTGAGGTAGGTAATATCCTGTTTGATTTTCTCAAGTTTTTTATTAGCTTCAAGTAATTCATTGTAGTCTTTACGTAGAGATGGTGAAATATTTTGTAGTCTTTGGTGGAGAGTCATGATCCATAAGTAGAATTCAAATAGAAAGGGTATTTTGTGGACTTGTAGTATATATAGGAGAGAAGGAGATTGTTGGAATAAAAGTCCGATAGATGTAGTTATGTTTTTATTTTCAAAGCTTTCGCTCAGGGAGCCTGAGCTTCATCAGTGATCTACAAATAAGAATTAGAAACTAATAACAATTGAAAAATATAAAAATATATATATAAATATGAGAAATATAAATGTAATAACGTTAGTACTGAAAAAAACATACCAAATAAGGTGTAACAATAGTATAAACTCTAAAATTGACAGCATACTGTAGAGCACGTAATTATAGTTATTATAAATTATAACATAATTTAACAATTTATCAAGAAATATGAAAAATACTTGAAAAAACGGTATAATTTTAAAAAATGTTAGATTACACATAATGTCTATTGAGGTGAATGAGTAAGGTGTGGAAAAACAGGTAGACTAAATAGGTAAGGAAAGTGGAGGGGATTTACTGGGGTTTTACTCCCGGGAGGTTAAGGAACTAGAGGAAAGACCAAGTGCCGGTGGGATTAAAATCTAAAGGATCAAAGGGAAAACAATAACGGGTAAAAAATAACGAGAAAGGAAGCAAACCTTTATGTTATAAACATAAAGTGAACTATTTATTTTTATTAATATTGGATATAATATTTGCATAAATATTACTTAATTTATTGGTGTCTTGTTTCAAGTTAATGTTGTTCGTGTTAGATTTTATGTATAACATTTCAAGTGTAAGTCGTTTTTGGTGGTGTTTTTCAGTGTGTAAGATATTATAGTTATCTGTGTCTAACGTGTGTTTATTATTGTGTGCGTGTTCTGAAATGGCTGTGTTAGTGTTGTTGTTAGAGATGTCTTTAATATGTTGATGGAATCTGTTTTTGAATTGTTGTGAAGTTTCACCTATATATGTGGCAGGACAATTTTTACAATTAATTTGGTATACAACATTACTTTGTTGTATAGGAGGAATGGGATCTTTGAGTTTAGAGTATAAAAAGGATTTTAAAGTTGTGGAATTTTTTTGGGCTATTTTAATATTATTATAAGGTTGAAACAGTTTTTTAATTTGTTCAGTGGTGTGTTTTATATAAGGTAGGGTGTAGTATTTGGCTAATACGGGAGGGGCAGCATTAAGGGAGTTGTTATTATTATTATTATTATTAAAATTATTGGTTTGTGTGGTGTTTAAATTGTTATTATTATTGGTGTATTGGGGAGTTATATTGTTATTTGTGTGTTTTAGGAGAAGTTGTTTAATTATTTTGTCAGGGTAACTATTTTTATTAAGTGTATCTTTTATGAATGATATTTTTTCCTTATGAAATTGTTTATCAGAGAGAGTAAGGGTTTGATTTATGAAATTATTAGCACAGTTTATTTTGTAAGAATAAGGTTGGTGTGAATGGAAATGAAGTAATCTACCTGAATATGTGGGTTTAGTGTAATGTTTATAGGTTAATTTGTTATCGTTAGTTTTTATTATCTTTATGTTAAGGAAAGGAAGGGCATTGTTCTCTTCGGATTCTATGGTGAATTTGAGGTTGGGATGGTAGTTATTAAAGCTGTTAAGTAGGGAGGGTATGTGATCTTTGTTGATTACGAAAAAACTGTCATCAACATATTTTTTGACAAATTTAATGTGGGGATTAAATTGGGGTATTATATCTTGGAATACTTTGTCTAAGACAATGTCAGCAATAATGGGTGATAGAGGGTCGCCCATGGGGAGACCTTCTTTTTGTAAATAAAGGATGTCGTTGTGGGAGAAATAAGTGGAATCAAGGCAAAAATCTACTATGTCATAGTAGAGGGGTTTAGAAATTTGGGTGTGGGAGAAGATTTTGGGCCAAAGGGACTTGGTGAGATCTTTTGCTAAATTAAGGGGAATGGACGTGAACAGAGATTGGACATCTAGTGAGATGAGTGAATCATTTGGATCTAGGTCGGGGATATCTTTGATTTGATCAATAAGTTGATAAGAGTTGGAGATATTAAAATCATAGCTGTTCCTAAAGGGGGATAATAAGTTTGAGAGAAATTTGGATAGGTTGTAAGAAGGGGAGTTTATACAAGAAACTATGGGTCTAAGAGAAACAGGATTTTTGTGTATTTTGGGAAGAGCATAAATTCTAGGAGGGACAGCTGTATAATTTGTTAAAGTTTTTTTTTTTTTTAGTTGGGAAATTGATTATTTTTTCTTCATGTAAACGATTAATAAGTTTGTTATGTTGAGTTTGTCTTTTAAGTGTGGGATCTCTTTGTTTATCTTTGTTTTTGTATTTAGGTATCATTGTGTAAGTGTTTGTGTCTTGTATTAGTTGATTGAATTTATCTGTGTATTCTGATTTGTTCATAATGACTGTAGTGTTACCTTTATCCGCTTTAAGTATTAAAATGTCTGGGTTATTTTTTATGAATTGCTTTGTTTTTCTGATGGACGAGTTAATGAAGGAATCATGTTTAGTGTGGTTGATCTTTTTATGTGTGTTGTGTAATGAATTAGTTATAATATTAGTAAATTTGCCGCGTAGTTCGTTTTTTAAGTCGATGTTTTCGTTAGTGTTTTCTATTATGTGTTCGGTGTCTTTTATTATATCAAAAATTTGTTTTTTATTAATGTTCTTAGTATAACAGAATTTAGGTCCAAGAGACAATATATATTTTACTTCTGGAGGAATAATTACATTAGTAAGATTGTTTATCCAGTTATCATTGAATTTAAAAGAGTTAGATATTATAGTGTTTTGTTTGTTTAAAAGTTTATCAAATTTAGATTTTTGAATATCTTTGATAGCTCTAATGTGTTTTTCGGAGGTTATTTTTATATGAGATCTACATTCTTCAGTGAGGTGTTTGTTGGATGATATTATAGAAAAAAACTTATTTGTAATATTATTAATATGGTCTTTATTATGTTTCAATTTCCAATGTTTCAGTTCTAAACATGTGTTGAGCAGAGCAATACTAGTTTTAGTGGTTATATGGTCAAGTTTATTATTGTGAGGGGCATTTTCTAATTTTAAGGAAGATATATTAGTGAGAATATTGGATATGAAGGAAGGAAAAACATTATTGTGCTTACATTTTGTGAGGTAGGTAATATCCTGTTTGATTTTCTCAAGTTTTTTATTAGCTTCAAGTAATTCATTGTAGTCTTTACGTAGAGATGGTGAAATATTTTGTAGTCTTTGGTGGAGAGTCAAAATTTAAATTCAATGATAACTGGATAAACAATCTTACTAATGTAATTATTCCTCCAGAAGTAAAATATATATTGTCTCTTGGACCTAAATTCTGTTATACTAAGAACATTAATAAAAAACAAATTTTTGATATAATAAAAGACACCGAACACATAATAGAAAACACTAACGAAAACATCGACTTAAAAAACGAACTACGCGGCAAATTTACTAATATTATAACTAATTCATTACACAACACACATAAAAAGATCAACCACACTAAACATGATTCCTTCATTAACTCGTCCATCAGAAAAACAAAGCAATTCATAAAAAATAACCCAGACATTTTAATACTTAAAGCGGATAAAGGTAACACTACAGTCATTATGAACAAATCAGAATACACAGATAAATTCAATCAACTAATACAAGACACAAACACTTACACAATGATACCTAAATACAAAAACAAAGATAAACAAAGAGATCCCACACTTAAAAGACAAACTCAACATAACAAACTTATTAATCGTTTACATGAAGAAAAAATAATCAATTTCCCAACTAAAAAAAAAAAAAACTTTAACAAATTATACAGCTGTCCCTCCTAGAATTTATGCTCTTCCCAAAATACACAAAAATCCTGTTTCTCTTAGACCCATAGTTTCTTGTATAAACTCCCCTTCTTACAACCTATCCAAATTTCTCTCAAACTTATTATCCCCCTTTAGGAACAGCTATGATTTTAATATCTCCAACTCTTATCAACTTATTGATCAAATCAAAGATATCCCCGACCTAGATCCAAATGATTCACTCATCTCACTAGATGTCCAATCTCTGTTCACGTCCATTCCCCTTAATTTAGCAAAAGATCTCACCAAGTCCCTTTGGCCCAAAATCTTCTCCCACACCCAAATTTCTAAACCCCTCTACTATGACATAGTAGATTTTTGCCTTGACTCCACTTATTTCTCCCACAACGACATCCTTTATTTACAAAAAGAAGGTCTCCCCATGGGCGACCCTCTATCACCCATTATTGCTGACATTGTCTTAGACAAAGTATTCCAAGATATAATACCCCAATTTAATCCCCACATTAAATTTGTCAAAAAATATGTTGATGACAGTTTTTTCGTAATCAACAAAGATCACATACCCTCCCTACTTAACAGCTTTAATAACTACCATCCCAACCTCAAATTCACCATAGAATCCGAAGAGAACAATGCCCTTCCTTTCCTTAACATAAAGATAATAAAAACTAACGATAACAAATTAACCTATAAACATTACACTAAACCCACATATTCAGGTAGATTACTTCATTTCCATTCACACCAACCTTATTCTTACAAAATAAACTGTGCTAATAATTTCATAAATCAAACCCTTACTCTCTCTGATAAACAATTTCATAAGGAAAAAATATCATTCATAAAAGATACACTTAATAAAAATAGTTACCCTGACAAAATAATTAAACAACTTCTCCTAAAACACACAAATAACAATATAACTCCCCAATACACCAATAATAATAACAATTTAAACACCACACAAACCAATAATTTTAATAATAATAATAATAATAACAACTCCCTTAATGCTGCCCCTCCCGTATTAGCCAAATACTACACCCTACCTTATATAAAACACACCACTGAACAAATTAAAAAACTGTTTCAACCTTATAATAATATTAAAATAGCCCAAAAAAATTCCACAACTTTAAAATCCTTTTTATACTCTAAACTCAAAGATCCCATTCCTCCTATACAACAAAGTAATGTTGTATACCAAATTAATTGTAAAAATTGTCCTGCCACATATATAGGTGAAACTTCACAACAATTCAAAAACAGATTCCATCAACATATTAAAGACATCTCTAACAACAACACTAACACAGCCATTTCAGAACACGCACACAATAATAAACACACGTTAGACACAGATAACTATAATATCTTACACACTGAAAAACACCACCAAAAACGACTTACACTTGAAATGTTATACATAAAATCTAACACGAACAACATTAACTTGAAACAAGACACCAATAAATTAAGTAATATTTATGCAAATATTATATCCAATATTAATAAAAATAAATAGTTCACTTTATGTTTATAACATAAAGGTTTGCTTCCTTTCTCGTTATTTTTTACCCGTTATTGTTTTCCCTTTGATCCTTTAGATTTTAATCCCACCGGCACTTGGTCTTTCCTCTAGTTCCTTAACCTCCCGGGAGTAAAACCCCAGTAAATCCCCTCCACTTTCCTTACCTATTTAGTCTACCTGTTTTTCCACACCTTACTCATTCACCTCAATAGACATTATGTGTAATCTAACATTTTTTAAAATTATACCGTTTTTTCAAGTATTTTTCATATTTCTTGATAAATTGTTAAATTATGTTATAATTTATAATAACTATAATTACGTGCTCTACAGTATGCTGTCAATTTTAGAGTTTATACTATTGTTACACCTTATTTGGTATGTTTTTTTCAGTACTAACGTTATTACATTTATATTTCTCATATTTATATATATATTTTTATATTTTTCAATTGTTATTAGTTTCTAATTCTTATTTGTAGATCACTGATGAAGCTCAGGCTCCCTGAGCGAAAGCTTTGAAAATAAAAACATAACTACATCTATCGGACTTTTATTCCAACAATCTCCTTCTCTCCTATATATACTACAAGTCCACAAAATACCCTTTCTATTTGTATTATTTATATGTTTGTAAAACCTCATTTCTAAACAGATTAATCAACAATTTTATTAAATAAACTTACAAAACCATTCCAACAAACCAAAGTTAAATAGAAATTACATGAAAGAAGATTCGATTTTATGATTAAAATGACTGTTTACTTGTTCCAAAGTATCCTCGTTTACTTTGATTGATGATGTAACATGAAATCAGAGTAAATACGTCTTACTTTTGGAAATGAGATGATTCAATAGTCCGATTCAAATGGATGATTGCTTATTATTGTTGTTCTAATCTTCTATAATCCGACATTACAGATACAAAATGTACTTTTGTTTCTATACAATTAACTTTTCTTTTTTTTTCTCTTTTTTTTTTTGTTTGTTTCATTCATGTTTCACTGTCTGATTGAACAATTGAAGTCAAGTTGAAATAAAAAAAAAAAGAAGTTCCGAGTTTAAGATTAAAGGAGAAAATAATTGAGACTAGATACGGATTCAATAATGTAAGAATGAATGTCTTTCGGTGTCTCATTCAAAAAAGAATATAAATACCTCACGATATTTTTTTTTTTATTTTTTATCGACACTTTAACAGAAAAAAAGGGAGAGATGATTGCGTGTCGAACTCAAAAGAAGTTACAGTATGAAGTTATTTCGAAGTCAAAACACGAAGAAGAGGTTTTATAGGAACGTAGTTTATTGTTGGAGAAGAATCTTTGTGAGTGTATTGTCCTAGATGTTAACCTAGGTTGTAAGGGTAGGGCTACATACCTGTGAATAATCAAGGGTACCCAGATCTTGCGCCCAGATCTTGCTCCCAGATCTTAGCGGGGGCAGATAATGGCCTTTCCACAGTCTCCCGGTATCTATTGTTTCTTGGAAGCACTCCGGGCTATTCTTATAAAGACGGGACTTTTGATACTTCAAAAAAAAAAAAAAACTAGATGCTTAACTTTTTTTCTAAACTTAGAAAAAATAAAGAAATCGTGGACTTTCGTTATTTATCGAAACACTTTAATCGTTGTTAATATCATTAAAAGTTAATAGTTAAATAAACAATACCAGGTAATCAATGTATATTTTACTTGTATACTTTAATGATTTTATACTTTTACTTTTGAAGATATAGGTGTAAATAAATGTACGTTTGTGCGCATAAGGAAGACAAATAAATGGGCACAGACGGTTGCATCTTATTTGGGACCTACCATACAAATTTCATTAAAATCGGACTAGTAGTTTTTAAGATATGGTGGTTCACAAATATTGATCGACAGACAGACGAACAGAACCAAAAATGTTCCCTGATGTCTGAAACGGATTTCTGTCTTGGAATTTTGGAATCGGAGACAAGATGTTTTCGTTCTTCAGAACGATTACATAGTTTCCGTTACCTTCGGCAAGCTCGGAAGCAAAAATTAATTTATTTAAAAAGAAAAATATTGTCAAAATATAAATAGTTTTACTAAACCAAAAAATACGAGGTGTAATTATGTATATATGTATAAGTAGGTAAATCTAAGTTGTTCTACTAAGATCCATAAAGAATACCTTTGGAGATTTCCTTCATGAGACAAAATATTGCTATTCTTATAAAGTAGTCTGCTACACTTTTTGACACATCACTTATCTGCACATATAATTATTATCTAAATACATAATGTTTCTTTTACCCCTTTTATTATGTGATAAAGGGAAGTGATTAACGAAAGGGATGGATATCTTGTGTAAATACATAATGTTTTATTTAACGACAATGGTCTTACAGAATACACCACGTAACACGTGTTGAAGTGAGTTTGAAGGGGGTGGATATGTGTAGGAGTGAGTTAGAAGGGGGTGGATATGCGTTAAAGTAAGTTAGAAGGGGTGGATATGGGATAGAGTGAATTAGAAGGGGGTGGGATGCGTTAAAGTAAGTTAGAAGGGGTGGATATGGGATAGAGTGAATTAGAAGGGGGTGGGATGCGTTAAAGTAAGTTAGAAGGGGTGGATATGGGATAGAGTGAATTAGAAGGGGGTGGGATGCGTTAAAGTAAGTTAGAAGGGGTGGATATGGGATAGAGTGAATTAGAAGGGGGTGGATATCTTATGTAAATACATAATGTTTCTTTAACGATAATGGACTTACAGAATACACCATGTTGCATCAAATTATATGATAAAGGGAAGTGATTACGAAGTATTATTGGCAGAGGTTTAATAGGACGGATGGACATGTGTTATGTTTGTTAATATGGGAGGGGGGGGATATGTTTTAAAGAGTTAAATGGGAGTTAGATATGTGTTGGAGTTAGTAAGAAGGGGGTGGATACGTGATAGAGTGAGTTAGAAGGGGGTAGATATGTGCTACAGTGAGTTAAAAGGGGGTTGGATATGTGTTAGAGTGAGTTAGAAGGGGGTGGATATGTGATAGAGTGAGTTAGAAGGGGAATGGATATGTGATAGAGTGAGTTAGAAAGGGGATGGATGTGTGTATGAGAGAGTGATTTGCAAAGTTGAGCAGGGTGGTCCTTATTGCTTAGTTAAGATGACGTGGAAGAGTTGCGAGCTATCAATGGCAGGATATGTTAGTTTGATTCAAGGTCGAACTGCAAAGCACGACCTAACCCAAACCAACACACTCCTACCAACAGAACAACACCTCCAACTTAATCTCGTTTATCTTCGGCCCTCACCAGACTTCAAATTATAGTTCCGTTCAACGGTCGTTAATATTGCGGCTGTTGTTCCTTTGAAATATTTAATATCTTTCAGCGTTATTGCATGTTATATCTGGGCTCCGGGGCCTCTGCACACCCCCCCACAACAAGGGCAACAACATTTACTTGAATTGTAACCATTATTATTTTTGATAGAATAATTGGTTGGTATTCTCTTCTCTCTTGAGAAAAATTGATGATGTTTTTGATTTTTTTTCTCTCTTTTTTTATGTTCACGCGAAGCTTTAAAACTATTTTCAAGATGATCAAACCTTTTTAAACTGTAATGAGCAACTTAGATCATCTGTAATAACTCTTTTAAATAAGCTACAACTTACAATTTAAATTAAGGATATATATATATATATATATATATATATATATATATATATATATATATATATATATATAATTATGTATATGTGTATATAATTATGTAGATTTAATTTTTACATTAAAGAAGTAATATTTTTTAGACATGCAGAGATATTGTTTGTTTTTGAGCATTATTTATTTTTAAACAAGATTGAAACTAAAATGTAAAATATTATATACATACATCTAGTATTCAATCAGAAAGAAACGACACGCCTCTCTAAATTGGAAATAACAAAAACATAATAACAAACACAAAACTTGTGAAAAACACAACTGAACAAAGCAAGTATTCACATTCACTTATCAAAAGTACAAAATCCTCTAAACAACTATTACAAATGTAATTTATTGTTAGTTCGCATAATTTTGTTCGTAGAATTTTCCTTGTTGTCGTGATACTAACTACTTCAAAATTATTTTTTTCCGTGGTAGGCTGTGAAATAGTAACTTTAGAGCCTAAAAAACATAGCTAAAATCCATTTTTTCATTACGTGGACTTAAAAAAATCTTTTCATTACTTCTAGCTGTAAAGAAAAAATCTATTACGTCCTAGGAACTAAAAGATTTTTATTTTCCGGCGGGTAGTTGTCAAAACTTCCGTCAGTAGCGCTGCAGTCTTTGTAGAAATGCTTAGTACGATTTAATTCCGCTACATGTCAATGCGTTTTATTTATCTTTTCTTATAGTGTAACCTCTTTTTAAGGTTTCTTTTTTTAAATATTAAGTATGTACTAATATTTTTTATTATTATATTGATTATTTATTAATATTTAATGTATTTTCATTGTCTGCTACCTCGGAAAAAATAGCATAATGTTACACGACTGTGAAGTGTTTTTTCTTTACCTTGGCAATATTTACTGTCTCGCTTCGCTCGACAGTAAATGTAATTGCCGCGGTAAAGAAAAAAACTCACTTCACAGCCTAGTAACATAATATACTATTTTTAGTCCCAGCTACTTCTCTAATTTGTTAAAAAAACAAACAAAAAACCCGTTAAGTCGGCAACTTATTTTCTTCGCATCCTATCTACCGAAAATAGGCATTAGACGCCTATTAATCATCAGAATAAAAAAAATGAAAGGAGAAGATATCCTTTTGAATTCTTCAGCAGGAGAAGGTTATAGTGCTCTCGCTAGACCTTCTAGTTATTAATGGTTCAAGGTTTATGGAACGGTTTGTTAGTTAGCTCTTCTATATTATGTATATATATATATATATATATATATATATATATATATATATATATATATATATATATATATATATATATATATATATATATATATATATATATATATATATATACATAGGTATAGGTCCAGAGTTGGGTGGGCATCGTCGGGCCCCTGATGAGTCGGACGCGACGAAACGATGCAGGACATGGCATAATGCCGAGCCAACATCTTAATGACGTAATGTCTGATGTTGGAACAGTTCCTATGTGTCACGCTTGCGTGGTACATCCCTTGGTGTCTCTCACAAACTGTGTAGCCTATTGCAGTGTGCAAGCACGGTATTCTATTGCTGTTATATATATATATATATATATATGTATGTATGTATGTTTTAAGTATAGACTGCTGAAGCCCTGAGAAATGTATATAATATAATGAGAAGTAAAGACAGTTCTAAGATAAAGCCGCTTTTCCAGATTTAACATAATCGTAGATAAGAATTTACCTACTCGCTTTTAGTATTTTATCTTATTTTGCACGGTGTGCTAAATTAGAAATATAAATACCAAGTATTCCGTGTCATAAATGATTTCTTTATTAAACACAAATAAATATTAAATAATCAATACCAGCGATCATAGAATCCTTAAACGGAAAGATTTCCAACTCCCCTCTTTATCTACCTGTGTTAGACTACTAGCGCTCCACGGGAATTTGGTGGTTAATATTGTAACTACATCTTTTACACCATCCAAAATATTTTGAGTTTCTTAATTCGAAGAAATAAATTTATAAATTAATTTGTCAGTTTACTAGATTCGAACCCGGAAACTTTCCAATTCGGAGCAATCGCGCATCTCACACAGCCACAGAGGCCAGAGGCTGGTTTTCTTTTATTTTTTTTTATTTACAAAATAGTACAAATGTCTGACAACCAGTATTTGTTTATATTTTAGAATTCGAGGAATGTCAAAAGATCATAAGTAGTTTACAATTTTAACCGCCATCTGCCCGACCGGCGCTAGTGGTCTTACACCTCTAGAATACTAGAGTTGGATACCCCTGCGGAATTACATTCAGTACAGAACTACCAACAAAAGAAAATAACTTACTTGTATTCACTGATTGATGGTCCGAGACAGCTCTCACAAACATTCTTATATATACCATTTCATGTTTACAAGTACATTTAATTATTATTGAACATTTCATCAAAATTTATCATAAAAATATCCTCTCCTCGGCAAGGAATCGAACCCGGCCTCTCTCTGTCCACGTTGAAAGCTTTTATGTTAGGAACTAGATTTCCCCGGGAAAACGGCTAATATCGTTAGATTCGTATTTAAATGGACTACACTTTAGAATTTTTAAATAAAAATCGTCGGAACCGTTTTTAGAAATATTTTTTTCACTTTTTTTTTTAGTTTTTAGAGGGTAAAGTCCCCAAATTTGGAGCTGAAATTCATTTCTCGATTTCCATTCAGGGTAAGATTTTTCTACGTGCCAAATTTCGACAAAATCTGCCCAGTAGTTTAGGCTCCAGGTGTCTGCACTGACATTTTTTAAAAACCACTTTTTTGGACTAAGGGGACCTCAAAACGAGTAAATCCATCAAAATTGAATTTTGGCGCCATCACAATACTTTCTCTTTACATGAGAAAGTAATTTTTGCATTTCAGATAACAGATTAATTATTCCTAGCCTGGTCTCTACGTTTCTTTCTGCAAATATATAGACTTATCAATTTTTTTATTAGCTTGCTTTCTTGTTTGTTTGTTTGTTTGTCCAGTACAAATCTTGCAATCAATTTTTAACTAACAAGACATTTGAAACTTTTAGAATATCTCAGAACATGGTGACAATGCATTATTTTAATACTTTTAGCCATATTTCAGCAGAATGTTAATTCGTTTTCAGCAAATTTTGCTGTATGGAAAGTTAGTTCCGAAAATACCCGCAAGTTATTTGATTTGTTTTGACATAACCCATATTTACGATCTTTATTTTGACGGGTTTCAAATTTATGATTCATGACTGAAAATTAAAAAAAGTAGTATATAAAAAGTTCTTTTTATCTTGTAATTATTAGATATTGGGTTGTTATTTTGTTTTGGTCCCGGTCCGGGACAAAACAAAATATCTATATATATTGCAAAATAATGCAAATATATATAGAGGACACGATATAAAAATATCTTTAGAGGCATTCACCTTCTAATTATTCTCTTGGATGGTTTGAAATTAATTTATATAATATTTTTATGTATAAACATTAAAACTACATTAACAAACTTAAAACTTAAAATTACAAGATAAAAAGAACTTTTTATATACTACGTTTTTAAATTTTCTATCATAAATCATATATTTTAAACCCGTCTAAATGAGGGTCGTAAATATGGGATATGTCAAACCAAATAAAAGTTAGTAAAGTAAATATATTTGTCAACAAAGCATATTGCTTTATACAAAGGGGTGTACATATAAGTAACAAAAAAAAATATATATATAATAATTCTCCATCTTATATCTAAATATACATTATAAATCAGTCCAAAAATCACATTTTTTTCTTTTTTTTAATGTTTTTTTCTAAAATTATATTTATCCATTTTCTAATTATTTGTTTATTTAATATTATTATTTTTCATTTATTATAAATGATCTTATTTTCAGTATATTAACTTAAAATAAAAAACGCTAACTGCCTGCTTACTAGTAATTGGGGTTAATATGGATGCTAGGTTTGTGTTTATTGACCATTCCTCACAGAGAAAGTTAAGAGGTAAGTGAGCTTCCCTAAGCGACTTATATATCGGACATCTTAACATGATGTGAAATTGTACATTGTTGATCTGTATGAATTATGTATAAATTCCCTCTGAGATCGATTTTGATAGAGTTTCCTCCACTCAAACGTAATTGTGCTATCAGTCTCTTTTGTGCAAAATTTAATTTAAAGTTATTGTTTAAGTATCTCTATTGCTACAGGCATGTATAATTTTATATAAACAAGAATAGCTCGAATTTTGAATGCGGGTAAAATCTTCCGTCTTTAATTTAGAATTGTAAGCGTTGATAATATTTCTGATAACTGCCGGTTTAAATTTGGTCTCGAAAATTCCGGCGGTGTCTACCTCAATATTTTCGATAATTTGTTTAACCTGTGAGACCCAGTTGTATTTTATAGTATTTCCCTCAACTCTGTCCAAGTAAAGTAGCATGTCAAACCAAATAAAATAACTTGCGGATTTTTTCCGAACTAACTTTCCATACAGCAAAATTTGCTGAAAACAAATTAAATTCTGCTGAAAGATGGCTAAAAGTATTAAAATAATCCATTGTCATCGTGTTCTGAGCTATTCTAAAAGTTTCAAATGTCTAGCTACTCGGGAAGTTAGTTAAAAATCGATTGCAAGATTTGTACTGGACAAACAAACAAACAAATAAGAAAGCGAGCAAATAACAACGTTTTAAAATTGGTATCAGTCTATATATTTGAAACGTAGAGATCAGGCTAGGAATAATTAATCTAATTAATCTGTTATCTAAAATGCAAAAAATTTGTAAATCTGTTGAATCCTTCCTAATCAAATTTTTTTTTTCCGTTTCCTATGTTTTCTTTATTTCTTCTTCGGTGAGAAAGTAAGGACGAAGGATTCTTTATTAATTCAAATCTTCAAGGATTAAAAATGGAGAGCTAGAGAAGAACCGAGAGATACTTTAAAAGAGAAGAAGGTGTCGAAGATAGTCGATAGAACTCTCTCTAACTTCATCTAGAACATATCTAAATTAATCTAATGGGAAAATTTTAAATAGATCAATTTGATAAAGAAATATAGGGTTGAAATTCCAACTCGAAACTGGTTTATGGGGCATGTATGCGACATAAAAATCTTAGTTTCAAAGCCATTCTAATCGTTATTATATCTCCTTTTCGGTTTATAGGACAATTAAAATTAATTCGATTGAAGGCTGCCCGAAGTATTTTTGTACATGGGTTAAACCCTGCACAATCTCGAAGGACTAAAAAGTGAATTAGAACTTCAGGTAGGTCCTCGATGTATTGAGAGGGTTTTATTTTTTTCTATTCTCTTAATATTACGAGGGATACCTCTACGAAATTATGAGGATGTTAAAATGAAAAGAGGATGGTATGTTTTTAATACTAGAAGGACAAGGAAAGTGTTAGTAGATGGTTTTTTGGTCTAGCCGTTTGTAATTAAAGTTTTAGTGAGGGAAGGTTATACAGGGTTATGTCCGTGGAAAAGGTTATTTTATGAAGAGTTTGCCGCGTAAATCCTTTAAGAGCGCGGTATTCACTTGGGGAAGTCTGAAGGTTCAACATCGTACAATCACGTTCAGACATCTTCCCAGCTACATAAAAACCACAAGCCGACGTTCACTCAAAGACAGTCGACTGATTAGAAACAGCATGAAGGTAGCTCAAGTGTCATAACTTTTATCGAGACCTGTAGCGACAATCTGACTGACAGATCAGAAATGGAACGAAACATTGGTACGTTGGAGTGTTCTGCAGATATGAAAAGAATTTCAATGAGACGCGTCATCTCACCTCTTTCTAATCCAATATAGTCAAGTGAACCAGAGCTTTAAACAGTCCTAACTCTTCTTTTAGAACATTATTACATCTCTTTTGTTGTCAATAAAGTCCAAGAGGTCGTAAATAATTATAACCATGTGGATATCGTCCATGAACTAATTACAATTTTTAGGATTGTCTGGTTCAGTCAAAATTGTAGTTTTACAGACGTCTTTTGGGGAAATAGTTATTTACGCACCAAGGTAGGAAAGTAAGTGATTGCACCCTGAGCGATAAAGTTGATTCCTGAGGCGAAGCCGAGCTGAGGGAGTTAATTATCGCGAGGGTGCAAGTGAGTTTTACTCCCAAGGTACGTACAAGATTTAACCTCCAGAAGGGAGAAAAAAATGGAAAGATTTTAATTTTAAATTACGTTATTCAACAAAAACTACATAGGTTTATATTTATTTAAAAAAAAATATATATAGTTAGATATAATATTAACAATTCTCTAAATAAGTTTAATCACGATAAAATTAAATTATAGATCATAATTATTTGAATTTCAATGCTTTAATTAAATGGGAGAATCAGCTAGAAGCTGAGTCGTGTATTGAATGGTGTTGACAACTGATGTATTTAAATATGGATTAGTTAATCTACATTTAGAAATTATGTTTCCACTTTTAACTTGTTTGTTTCTTTTACTGATGAATCACTATGGCAACCGTTGTGGAGGTTACGTGACATGTGTGAAGATGACATTATAGATTTCGACATTATACAAAAGTTAGTAAATGAAATGTGTATTAGCACCAACCTTATTTACTTGTGCTTTATCTAGGGCAACACTGGAGGGAATCATGAGAGTTCATGATTCCCTTATTTTTCATTACTCCCTATTTAACCCGACCGGGTGCAACGAGTAACTTCCCTCCCTGTAAACTAGGGAGGAAAGTTCACTTTTTCTCCCCGCTGGAGGTAAAATGTATTTTCTTTATCTATATTCATTATCACTATTCTGCACTCTAAAAGTGCAATAAATATCGGCAACCGTTTTCAGCTATTTTTTTGAAGTTTTATTGAAAAATCATATCCTAACAACTACTCTTCCGATTTTAATGAAGTTTGAATGTTATGTCACAATTAGCCCATTGTTGGTCCCATATTAGTTTCAACCTTCTGCGCCCATTTGTTTCTCATCCACATGCGCACAAACATACATTTATTTTATAATTATATCTTTAAAAGTATGAAATTTTGGTGGTCTGTCGAAAGTAGCCTGAAGATAGCCCCAGATTTATTTCAACCATCTACGCTCTTTAAATTTTTCTAAATGGATACTTTAATTCATGCAAATAATAAAACCAGCGATCATAGAATCCTTAAACGGAAACATTTCCAACTCCCCTCTTTATCTATCCTGTGTTAGACTACTAGCACTCCACGGGAATTTGCCGGTTAATATTGTAACTAAATCTTTTACACCATTCAAAAGATTTCGAGCTTCTTATTTCAAAGAAATAAATTTATAAATTAATTTGTCAGTTTACTAGATTCGAACCAGGGAGCATTCGCATTTGGAGCAACCGCACAGCCACCAAGGCTGGTTTTTTATTAATATGTTTATTTACAAAATAGTACAAATGTCTGAAAACCAGTATTTGTTTATATTTTAGAATTCGAGGAATGTCAAAAGATCATAAGTAGTTTACAATTTTAACCGCCATCTGCCCGACCAGCGCTAGTGGTCTTACACCTCTAGAATACTGGAGTTGGATACCCCTGGATAAAACAAATTGACTGGTTTAAATAACGGGTGGGAAAATTGAATAAATTTTACAGTAATAGGTTGTAAAGCCATAAAATCAATGAAGTATACGAAATAGGACGCGAGGAAGCTATGTGCCACACTAATTGTGTAGAAAAATATCAGACATTTTTAGTTTCTTTGAGTGTTCTTCGCTTCCTTTTTCCTATTCCGATTCTGACAATTCTGACTAATTTTTAGTTCCGCTAGTGGAAGTTGCGAGTTTGAATTTTATGCATTTTACTGTTCGCGACGAAACATCCATGCTATCCTGTGCATGCAAATTATCCTGAGTTTAGCTTTTTACCCAGAATCGTCTTGGCGGATGCTCGTAAAATATAGACATAACTACTGTGACGTCATCTTGCTTTTATTCTTGGGGTCATTGACGGCATAGAACATACTTTTTTTATATAATGTGGATACCACGCTACTTTGAAATATACACAGGTTGATCCAAAAGTCCCCCCCCCCCTCTTAACTTTTGAATGGTTTGAGATAAATTAATGAAAATTGGGGGTTCTCTACCATGCAAGATTCTACGGTGAAAAATAAAAAAAAAAATACTTATAACTTTTTTTCTATCTCCAATATTTTGCCCCCTATAGGGGGGCAAAGGATTAAAAATAGTAGATTTCAGCGCCTGGGGGCAAAATGGTGGTTGCCCCTAGTACGCGAGTGGATGAATTCACACTTCCCTTTACATGGTAGATCCCCCAAGTTCCATTACTTTACTTCTAACTGTTTAGATTTTATAACGATCTAAGTGTTACTTTTTTAACTATTGGAAATAGAAAAAAAAGTTTATTATTTTTTGCCGTAGAATCCAAATATGCTATCAAAAATATACACTCCAATTTGAAATTTTGAAGTTGGGTGGCCTGGGGGCAAAGTGAGTGGTTGCCCTCAGTGGGCGATTGCATGAAAGCAAACTTCCCTTTGCATGGTAGAGAATCCCCCAAGTTTCATTAATTTATCTCAAATCGTTCAAAAGTTTAGAGGGGGGGGGGGGGGACTTTTGTATACGTGAAGGAATATAGTTTAAGATTTAGAGAGATGATGTTGACACCATGTCAAAGTGCTGCTTACTATTTATTTATCGTAAATCTAAAAACTAAATAATTAAAAGAAAAAAATAACTTTTTATATACTACGTTTTTAAATGTTCTGTTGAATCATATGCAGTGTTGATAATATAATTGTTATTGTTATATATAATGTTAATGAAAAAAAAATAGTTCCGAATTTATTTACTTCATATAAATGACAACCATCTGGACAGTTGATCTGAAACCTATAAAAGGACAAATATTTGTACAACGGATCTCGCCAACGCCGAATCTAAACCATGCCATCGATATGCCCCCGTGTAAGGAACGGTTAGAGAAGAAAAATGAGTACAAGTAAAGTAAAGAAGTACAGATGCAGAAAACATAAACCGATACCTAGGACACAAGTGCAAACAAACCTGGTTGTCACAAGTCAATTAACTTATTTCTTTGTTTACTTTTCCTGTTTTGCTGTCATTCAGTGTTTATCTTTTAAAAATACAATTAGTTTTTACATCATTCTTGAACATTTTAACAATTTTATCTGTCACGCCAGGTACTACAATAAAAAATCATAAATTTGGGTCTTGTCAAAACAATTAAAATAACTTGCGGATTTTTTCCGAGCTAACTTTCCATACAGCAAAATTTTCTGAAAACGAATAAAATTCTGCTGAAAGATGACTAAAAGTTTTATAATAATGCATTGTCGTCGTGTTCTGAGCTATTCTTAAAATTTCAAATGTCTAGCTACTCGGGAAGTTAGTTAAAAATCGATTGCAAGAATTGTACTGGACACACAAACAAACAAGAAAGCAAGTTAATAAAAACATAGTAAAATCAGTTCTACAATAAACAATTTAGTATAAGAACAGTTGAACAGAATTACTTCTGATGAACATGATTTCGTAGTAACAATGAAACATTGATGTTTCACATGTGGGTTGTTTCACTTAGGACCTTGTGTTTTAACGTTTATAATTCCAAATACATTAGTTGTTTTGACTGAGATTTTGTGCTACCACTTCATAATTATGACTAGAGAGGTTAATAAAGAGTATCACAACAATATTGTCACTACAATCTTATATTAAAATACACAAACGTGTTTCAACATTTTATATCATCTTTAGTGTTAAGTGTTAACATAGTGAGTCTGTGTTAAGTGTTAACATAGTGAGTCTGTGCTAAGTGTTAACATAGTGAGTCTGTGTTGAGTGTTAACATAGTGAGTCTGAGTTGAGGGTTAACATAGTGAGTCTGTGTTAAGTGTTAACATAGTGAGTCTGTGCTAAGTGTTAACATAGTGAGTCTGTGTTGAGTGTTAACATAGTGAGTCTGAGTTGAGGGTTAACATAGTGAGTCTGTGTTAAGTGTTAACATAGTGAGTCTGTGCTAAGTGTTAACATAGTGAGTCTGTGTTGAGTGTTAACATAGTGAGTCTTTTTTTTTTTTTTTTTTTTTTTTTTTTTTTTTTTTTTTTTTTTTCAGAAACTACAGCATGCTCCACCGAAGTACTACATGCTTTTAAAATCAAATTAGAAATAATTATAAAACATAAAATTAAACTAACTATAACAAAATAAGTCGAAATGGCAAAGACTGTTTAACTGATTGATACAGAGAAAATTATAGTATAAACTTAAAAGTAAATTAGAAATAACAAAAACAAAATTCCAGGCTTAAATTAACTTTGCAATCTTGCAACGCTTGCTTTTTAACTATAAAACCTAACTTGAACAGTAAATCTAAAACATAAATTACTAGCACTTAAAATAAGTAAACTAATTATGCAAGCATAACTCTGAATAGAATACAAAAGATAACTCTAATCTACGTGATTACCACCAAGTTTTAACATAATGATAAAGTAAACAAATTATTAAACCATATATATATAAAAAATATAAATATAAATAATAATAGTATATTATAAAGTGAAATTAATGGGAGAATTAATTTGTCGTGAATAAGATCTCAAAAGATTTGTAAACAAATCTTATGAAATTGTCCCAATATTTAACAGACAAACATTTATCTTTTGGAAGTGGCCAAGCTTTCCCTTGTGTTGTGACGAACTGAAGAAGTTGAGCTCTAGCTGGATCTAAAGTAGCGCAGTCCCATAAGATATGATCTACAGTTTGAGGTGTAATGTTGTCACAAATGCAAGCTGGGGAGTCTCGGAGGTCGAATCTGTGCAGATAGGAATAGAATTTCCCGTGGCCAGTGACGATTTGAGTCAATTGCCAGCTGATGACTAAGTGATTCATGCCGAGGCACAAACGCTTCTCAACAGAAGGAAGAAACTCTCTAGTCAGACGACCGGTTTCAGAGACCTGCCAGGCTTCCTGCCACTTCGTAATGCTACGCTTGTGAACCCAACATTTCACTGCTGATAAAGGTATCCGATCGTAGTGGGGATCTTCCTGGAGATGAGATGCAGTCTTTGCAAGTAAATCAGCTCGTTCATTACCTTCAATCCCAACGTGGGCCTTAACCCATTGAAACGAGACCTGGATCGAGTTATCTAGAGTAATTAACTTTGTCCTGATGTTTTCTATTAGCTGAAAATGATTCTTATAATTGTTGAGAGATTCTAAGGTAATTCTGCTGTCCGTCTTAATGCATACAGAGTTACCAGGTGGAATAAATCTCTCAATCCACTCCAAAGATTTTAAAATAGCAAGCTGCTCTGCTTGATTATTTGAGCATCTTCCAGCTAAACGAAAACTTTGCTCTGCTAACACTCCTCCATTGTGATAAACTACAAAGCCGCAACCTACATGCTCATCTTCCTTGCTACCATCTGTAAATATCTCATAGCTTCTTAGAGGTGACTGGTGTTCATTAATTTGCTTAAAACAAGAAGGATGCTTCCAGAAGCGGCATTTAACGGGATTATCAACCAGAGATCCATCCATTGTCTCCAAAAAGCCCCCTGATTTTAAGAAGTCTAGTGTAGATAACTCTTCAGCCAACAGACATATGGGAGAGATACCAGCTATAACACATGAAGCATTGTAAGATATTGTCCTGTAACCCTTAATCATACGGATAGCAATTAGCCTTTGCACTCGTTCTAACTTTACCCTATTCTTCTTAAACTTTAATGCATCGTGCCAGATTGAAACAGCATAGAGCAACATAGGTACAAATGCACCTTTATAAATAATACTAAGGGCGTCGTGTCCGATACCCCAGTAAACTTTGGCAGCTCTGGACAGTCGGTTCACCACTTGAAGGCTTTTGTTTGCTATATAATCAATATGGTGATCCCAAGAAAACGTCCTGTCAAAGTAGACCCCGAGATATTTGAATGAATCTACTGACTCCAGTGTTTCACTACCAAGCTTCACTGAAATTTCACCAGGCTCCATCTTCTTAGTCACGTGTAAAACCTTGGACTTTTGCTTATTAAAATTTATTTTGTTAGTATAAGACCAATGTTCCACGAGTTCCAGAGCAATATTGGCTTTAATCTCAAGCTCTAACGTGCTTTTAGCGGCAATCATTAACAAGAAGTCATCTGCAAAAGCTAAAGCATCTGAATGAGTAGGGTACTCTAACTTAAGAATAGGGTCGTACATTATTATCCAGTACACAGGGGCACTACAACTTCCCTGAGGTGCGCCTTTGGATGCCTCGGCGGAAATGGATTTAAAATTTAACCCAAGGCGTGCTACCCTGTCACTGAAGTAGTTGGCGGAGGTATTATATAAATTCTGAGGGCATTTTAAGTCTCTTAGTGACTTCATAATGCTCGGCCACCAAGCTGCATCGAACGCTCCTTTAACGTCGAGCGATATCAAGACCACCTCCCACTTCATTTCAAGGTACTCCTTCACAAACAAAGAAACACGTTTCAGTGCATCCTGTGCACTTGACTGAGGACGAAAACCATATTGCTTTTCAGAGAGCAAATTATTTGTTGAGACATGGTGCATAATTCTGTGCGCTAAGAGAGCTTCCAGAACTTTACCAGCTATAGGTAATAGACTTATAGGCCTAAACTTCGACGCTTCATCTGAGTTCTTCTTATCGGGTTTCTCAATTAAAATGATATTTGACATTTTCCAGATGGACGGGAAAACCCCTCGAAACAAACACTGATTGTACATAGCCGTCAAAGCCTTTGGATACTTCAAAAATACTGATAAAAGAATATCACTTGTTAGACCATCGTGCCCAGGGGCTTTCTTAGGGTTAAAATTCCTTAAAATTCTTGCTATTTCATATGATGTAAAATCCAAATCATTGGGGGTGTCTAAAGGCTCTCTAACTTCTGCTCTATAACGCGTATGTACCGGATCATCTAAATCAAAAGAATCTTTAGGGACAAATTGACTAATTAAAACTTCCAGAGTCTCTTCCATATTAGTAGTAAAACAGCCATCGGGCTTCTTTAGAGTAGATAAACTAGTGGCCTGGCGAAGTTTACCAGCAGCCATCTTGTAAATACTATGCCAAGGATTATTAGTACCATCAACATTACAAAATTTTTTCCATGAATCTAACTTTGATTCCCTAATTTTATCTTTATACTTATCCTTAGAGGTATAGTACTCTCTTTTCCTAATTTCTCTCAAAACAGTGTCACGGCGTGTCCTTTGAAAACGACGTCGCAGAGAAGCAGTTTGCTTTCTAATAGTGTCTAAATCTTCATTCCACCAACTAACCGATTTCGGAAATCTTAAGTTTTTACCATGCTTAATGACCGGTATGCCATGATAACAAGATTTTTTTATTTGATCAAAGAATATTTTAATAAATGGCTCGAATTCCTGTGAAGACAAGTGGGATATATAATCAGCTAAGTCTGAATCTAGATTCGATAAATCGAGAGGAAAGGGAAGCAGAGAACTCAAAGTCGTTGCAAGAGATTGATGAACTTTGTGCCAGTCAGCACGCTTAGTAATAAATCTAAAACTTGATATACCTGGTTCACATCTTCTTGAAACCCCGACCTGGAAAATTATATACTTGTGGTCAGACAGGCTCTCTTCTAATGAAATATTCCAATCGTGAATTAGAGGTAATAATGAATTTGAAGAAACCGTCAAGTCTATATTACTACTACCTCTAATAGTTTCAAATGATGGTAAACCGACATCTTCATTAATTAGAAAAAGAGAATTAGATATGAGATAGTCTTCAAACAGACTTCCTCTATTGTTTGTAGTGACGTCAAACCACGTTGTGGACCTAGAATTGCTGTCCAAAGCTAAAAGAAATTTAGAAGAGCAACAAGAAATAATTTCATCGATGCGATGTAAATCGTCTGCTAGATCTCTATCATTAGGGAGATAAATACTGGAGGCAAAGAAGTTATATGGACCGTACTGAATCTCTACTAGAACTCTATCCTCACTAGAAACTTGTGAATGAAGGAAGACATCTATATGCTTGGATATAACTATGACTGCCGCTCTAATTCTATTTTGACCTCTCTGAAAAATTCTATATTCAGTTGGAAAGCCTGATATTTTATTATTAATGGTATATGGTTCTTGTATGAAAGCTATGTCTATTTGATGTTCAGAAATAAAGTTGCAAAAATTATGCGTAGCTCTTATTGATTTTTGTAAATTGATTTGAACACAAATAATATTATAATGAGATTTATTAATGTTATCGGTATTGTTATTGTACTCCATAATCGATGTTTTGTTTCATTTGTTCTAACTGATAAAGAAACCTAGGGCAGGTATTATCTAGAGCCGAGTGTTTACTGTTTACTCTCAGTGCTTCCGGAACCTTGCTATTATATACCTCGCAGTTACAACATTTAAATTCATTTTCCTGTGCTGTGCAATCTTTACGCTCGTGATTTTTTGAACATTGTGAACAAGTAGGTGCTGTTGGTGTCAAACAGTGTTTAGCAAGGTGGTGAAACCTACAACAAATGTAACACCTTGTGACGGAAACATTATCGTTAACACGACACAAGTTCCAGAAGAGTTTAACACCTCTCTCAAGAAGTTTAATTCGTAAGGTTGGTGAAACTTCTAATATTAAAAATTTAAATCCATTTTTAGATTTAAAAATAGTGATTGCTTTGACATGATCGCTATCACTTACTATGTCACTGTTTTGCTCGCGTATAACCTGCTCTACGTTATCTTTTGTAACCTCCTCTGGTACAAAAGATATTTTTATTCTTGGTAAAAATTTTTCAAGTTGAGTAACTTGAAATTGCCTTGAGAATTTAGTACTTATTTCTTTGCACAAAATATCTGCCTCAGATTTTGTAGGAAATTCGAGGAGAACCCCACCCCTTGAGACTGCTCTCATCCCTGAAACCCCGATTTTTAACTTACGAGGATCAATAACTTTTTTAATATCTGACTTAGTTTCTTCGCTAGTTTGATCTTTGTCAGTCTTATTAGCTTTGATAGGCTTAACTATTGCCTTAAAAGTTGGTTTATTAATCTTAGATTTATCAAACCTTGGTGTAGAACGCTTAGCAACTGCCGAATAATCAGTCGTAACAGGTAACCTAGACTCTTGAACTTTCATATTCTCTTTTAATGCAATCACTTCACTTTTCTTACTCGCATAAACGTTTTTTAAAGATTTTATTGCCGTAAGAATGTTTTTCTTTAAGTCATTTCTTAAATTACCACTCACTTCCGTAACATTTTTTAACAAATTTATCGCGGCATGGAACGAGGCATCATCACTGTCTTCCGCCATGTTAGAACTGTCCAACATAGTGAGTCTGAGTTGAGGGTTAGCATAGTGAGTCTGTGTTAAGTGTTAACATAGTGAGTCTGTGTTAAGTGTTAACATAGTGAATCTGTGTTAAGTGTTAACATAGTGAATCTGTGTTGAGTGTTAACATAGTGAGTCTGTGTTGAGTGTTAACATAGTGAATCTGTGTTGAGTGTTAACATAGTGAATCTGTGTTGAGTGTTGACATAGTGAGTCTGTGTTGAGTGTTAACATAGTGAGTCTGTGTTGAGTGTTAACATAGTGAGTCTGTGTTAAGTATTAAAACAATGAGTCTGAATTTAGTGTTAACATAGTGAGTCTGTGTTAAGTGTTAACATAGTGAGTCTATGCTAAGTGTTAACAAAGTGAGATTAAAGTGTCTACTGTTTTTAAATCCTAGGTTTTACTATGATTTTTTTAAAAAATAGAACCAGGAAGGGCTCGCTATTAATTAAAAAATGTGCTTCAATCCCTTATCTATTAGAGATTTCAATGACGATATTTCTGATAACTTCTAGAAGTAGGTGTTAGACAGCCTTTAAGATGCACAATCATTACTTAAGAACTTAATATAATATAATGTAGTTTCTGAGCTAATTATATGGTTTCAAATGTATGATCCAAGTTATAGCAGTCGTTGATGGGAAATGTGGACGACTCTGACTTGTCAAAAGAATTGTGGAGCAATTAAGTTGGAGATAGAAATGTGGAGCGTAAGAAATAAATAATTTGGTGTTTCCTTGAAGCATATAAGGAAGACTGCAGGGTATAGAGTTGTAGTCGTGTCCACAGTGTCTTTTTATTATCATAACTGATTTCTTGTTACCCTTGTACAGGTTTTCGTTTTTCGTCTACAAGGTTCTTTGTCGCCCAGTTTCCAGATCGCTAAGAGAAACACGTTAAAAAAACTAAAAAGGGACAATTGAAATAAAAAGCAGTTTCAAGTAGAATTCACTGTTTACAACAGGACTCGAAAAAAAAGGAGATCACAGGAGGGGAGAGGCCATATTTCAAGTCGGGTCTTCCGTGAGAAAAAAAAACATATGGAACGATCCGGTCGTGTAAACAATCGGGCGCGACCTCTGTCGAAGTCTTAGCCTCATTATGAATGTGAAGAGAGCGGTCGGAACCACCGCGAGCCAAGGTTGTAGGGTCGTGTAACTTAACGAGGTCGCATTGTGTTAACCCAGGTTAGGTCTCGGGTCGAGGGTAAGGCTGTACTACGCGACCAAGTTTGCAAATGAAGTCCGAGTGGGGAAGAGTCGGTACTTGCGGCCGCGGCGGACCCGCAGCCTTCAAACGGAGAAACCTTCGGAGGAGGTCGTTAAGGAAACTCGCCTCCACCTACGGGGGAAGAAGAAGAAGAAACTCTTTCGAAAGAGTCGGACAAAGAGAGGGAAAAATAAGATAAATAAAAATTAAAAATAGTATAGGGAGCTATATCGCTCCTTGGGAGATTCCCTCGTGGCTTTTCTTTCCTTCTCGCTCGGCGTATAATGTAGGGTACTTGGAGGCAAGAAAAAGGGGAATAAGAAATACCTGCTTAGGCACTTGCCTAAAGGAGAAGCATGCACTACCACAGTGTACATACCAGGTAGGATTCTGAACCGAGTCCCGGGATGAGAACCGCCAAACGCATTCCTCTACCTACTCACACGTAGCCCAACCACACAATGTTATTCGGACTTGAGACCGAGCAAAAGAAACTTGATCCAAGTAATAAGTCCCTTTAACTTGACTTTCTCATTCCACTTCTTACTACTGCTACGTTGTAATCAAACATGAATTATACAAGTTTATATTGAACTGAAAAAACCCGACAGACTTACTAAATCAACAACACAATCATATAAAAACACGATTCGTTTAATTTTCTCTAATTGGACTTGAAATAAAAAAAACTAAATAAATAAACGAAATCAATCCTCAATTATTATTAAAGAGATTGGGAGAGGACCGCCGAGCATCAAATCACGGCTTCCTCTGAAGTTGGTTAGAACATTGGTGCACTTAGGTGTACATCAGTGTAACATTGGTGTACTTAGATGTACAGTACATCAGTGTAACATTGGTGTACTTAGATGTACAGTACGTCAGTGTAACATTGGTGTTCTTAGGTATACATCAGTGTAACATTGGTGTACTTAGGTGTACATCAGTGTAACATTAATGTACTTAGGTGTACATCAGTGTAACATTAATATACTTAGGTGTACATCAGTGTAACATTGGTGATTGCAATCTCTTATAATATTTTCTGTACTTGTCTTGTAAACAAACAAGTCAAATGAGTAATAAAGTGAGAGATGGACTAAACAATATGAGTTAAAGAATTTAGGAGGAACGGAGTTGTTGAGAGTGCTATAGTAAAGCCTACGTTAGACAAGGAAGGTGATAATCTCCCACTATGACCATATTTTTAATTTTTTTTAAATTTCATATGAGCACTTCTCACTGCTTTTTTAAGGTTTATGCTACCAATTTTCGTGAGATCATTTTTTTGAGAACAGGAAGATTTTACCAAAATACAAGACCAACCGCGAGAATCGCATTCAAAAGTTATTTGACTTTAAAATTTTCCAATTTTTATTATTGTTTTTCTTTAATAATCGTAAAAGAAATTTTGCGTGGAGAGTTAGTTGTTTTTAGGGTATCGAGGTGATCCTAGAAACCCTTATGCTTTTGGTAGCTTGTCCGTCCGTCCGTTGCATCTTGGATCATATCTCCCAACCTATTGTAGTATGCAACTAAATTAACGAAATTAAGTATACAACTTAAAAATGTTGGCCCAAATACAGGAAAAATGTTTTGAACTTCACAAATCGAAATTTCTTCTATCAGCGAGCAATTGCGAACTGATCGCAACATTTGTTATTTCTTGTAATTTTTGAGTGGGGTATTGAAATGTAGCTTACAAATATATACATATATCGCGTTTCAAAATGGCGGTCATTTTACCCCCAAAATAACGAAAACAAAGTGCATACCTAAGATACTAAAGGATGATATGCACACCTTGGTCCCCAAAGAGGAACTTTCTATACATATTTTAGTAAAAAAAAGAAAGAAAAACTATGCTTGCAATATACTTTAAATTATACTTTATATTTTCCTTATACATATACATATTTAATATACTTTACATTGTACTTTATATTTTCCTTAATACGTATTCAATATACTTTACATTGTACTTTATATTTTCCTTATATACGTATTCAATTTACATTACATTGTACTTTATATTTTCCTTATATACGTATTCAATTTACATTACATTGTACTTTATATTTTCCTTATATACGCGTATTCAATATACTTTAGATAGTACATTATATTTTCATTATATAAGTATTCAATTTACTTTATATTTTCCTTATATACGCGTATTCAATATACTTAACATAGTACATTATATTTTCATTATATAAGTATTCAATTTACTTTATATTTTCCTTATATTATACGCGTATTCAATATACTTTACATTGTACTTAATATTTTCCTTATATAAGTATTCAATTTACTTTATATTTTCCTTAATACGTATTCAATATACTTTACATTGTACTTTATATTTTCCTTATATACGTATTCAATTTACATTACATTGTACTTTATATTTTCCTTATATACGCGTATTCAATATACTTTAGATAGTACATTATATTTTCATTATAGAAGTATTCAATTTACTTTATATTTTCCTTATATACGCGTATTCAATATACTTTACATAGTAAATAATATTTTCATTATATAAGTATTCAATTTACTTTATATTTTCCTTATATTATACGCGTATTCAATATACTTTACATTGTACTTAATATTTTCCTTATATAAATATTCAATTTACTTTATATTTTCCTTAATACGTATTCAATATACTTTACATAGTACTTTATATTTTCCTTATATAAATATTCAATTTACTTTATATTTTCCTTAATGCGTATTCAATATACTTTACATAGTACTTTATATTTTCCTTATATAAATATTCAATTTACTTTATATTTTCCTTAATACGTATTCAATATACTTTACATAGTACTTTATATTTTCCTTATATAAATATTCAATTTACTTTATATTTTTCTTAATACGTATTCAATATACTTTACATAGTACTTTATATTTTCCTTATATAAATATTCAATTTACTTTATATTTTCCTTAATGCGTATTCAATATACTTTACATAGTACTTTATATTTTCCTTATATAAATATTCAATTTACTTTATATTTTCCTTAATACGTATTCAATATACTTTACAGTGTACTTTATATGTTATAATTTCTATTTAAAATCAACACAACGAACCGATGACTTATCACATGTCTATAAATATGTATATCCTCATACTGTTCTCTTATACATGACCTCATAATGAAAGATCATTCTGGCCTTGTAGGATTTATAAAGTCTTTAATTCAATAAACTTCTCAGTGAGAGTAATAAATCAACATTTACAATTATTGTTTTATTGCTGGTTTTTCTTTTAGATTTTCTCTAGAATTAGAACATCTGTTTCAACTTTTGTTCAGAGGGTAAAAAAATACGAAAAAACGGTTCATAAAAACTGCAGAAGGGAAAAATATGTAGAGTGTAGGGACATTTCTTTTTTTTTTTAATCGTTAATGACAATAATGCAGTTGAAAAATGTCTACACGAACATGACATGGTTTCATTCTCACACCCTTATTACATACTTGCTACGTACATGTCGTACATGGTATTAAAAAGTACCTGTTACTTAACCCTCCTAGAAAAGTACCAACTTGACCATATGTTGGTGTAAAATTGACCCTTCACTCGATGGTTTGTCGGTCTGTGTGCGAGGGTGGGACTTCCTTATTGAATGCCGCAAAAGAGGAAACGAAATTACTGAAGAAATAAAGAAAAAAAGTTGAAACCCACATAAGGCTTCCTGTGGTACAAAGTCACCGACCAAAGTCCCCCTCGTGTTCACAGTAATTCTTCTTGATCCTGTGAACCTTGTGAAGAAAATCAACTTCTCGTCCTTCTTATAAAACTTAAAGCATGGAAGGACTTCCTCAGTGATTAAGGACCTTCTTCTTAATGTTAAACTTACTCGGTATCCTTAACCCCTTATTTCTGATTTCCTTTCCACAACCCTTTCTATATTTATATGATTATTTTTTTCTCTCGCAGGATGTGATCCTTCGTCCTTTTGTTCCACGATTCAATAATCTATTTGATTACCGTTTTCATTTTCCCTTTTTTCTCATCCTTTCTTTTATCCGAAATTATACTTTGTATTTAACCACAGCCCTTCGGCTTTTTGCTGGTCAAAAGCTTTTTTTGACACATGACGAAACAAGAACAAACGGAGGCGGATTCCTTTTTTTGTTCTTCTTTAATAGCTAGATTAATACACATGGTCATTAAACCAATATCCAACATCTGTTACATTTTAAGACAAAATTAAGAAGCGAAAACAATTTCATTGTGTTTATCCATAGAGCGGATAAATCTTGACATGGGAAAATTGAATATAATGAAAGGTTCGTCTCCTTAAATAGAATATCTTGCTTTATTGAATATAAAATTTAAAAGAATGAAAATTTCAAATTTTGAGTTAAATAAAAACAATCAAACAAATAGTCCAGGAGATAGCGTGCAAAAAAGTGTCTGACTAACATCAAGCCAAATTTTTGTTTATAAGTAAATATTTTGATGCCATTTAAGAATATATGGTCAGTCAAGTTCGTCTGCGGGACATAGCTTGGCAATAGGCATTGGAAAAAACAATCCGGGTGAAGAGCGGCCATGGCCCGCCCTTTTTGGTGGACACTGTGAGTTTCATGATCCTGAGTACGAAATTAGTAAGTAGACCAATAATCAAGTTGATGGTAGTTTGTCACTTAATAGGTAACCTCTTTGATTTGGAGTAATATTTGACTAACTAAAATTGGACCTACATCGCGCCGGGTCATACAGACAGGATAAAAGTTTAAGTGGTTTTTGGTTTTCATTATGCATAAAATGAAGAAATATCTAATATATTTGCAATGCTGATCAATGGGTAGACAAAACTTTATTATTCTTTACATGGATAATTATTAAGATATAGTCTTCAAGGTAGCTTAAGGATCATGTTCAAGGTAGCGACCCTGTCATATTTTGACAGAGCACTGTTAAATAAATCTCCTACTGGACTACTGGACTACTGGACACTGTTAACTAAATTAACATCTACACCTGGTTGGTTTTGCTGAAAGGTCCCGGGTGCAGACTGTGAGACAAAGAGCATGCCTTCACCTGATCAGCTGTCCCGCATTATCTCTCCTGTGGTTAAGTATCATCGGCTTAGCCAATCTGCCTACAGAAGAACTTAGGTTGGCTTCTATACTTAACTCAGTTACTGTGCATCGGTCAGCCTGGTGGATTGAGTACTATGAGCAGCTTTACTAAATCAGGTTTGCACCTTGAACCCGCATCTGAGGTCTTACTTCTTAGGACTTGATCTTTAAAGTCCCCACAAGAAAACCACTATAATAATTTGCTTGGTAAAGACATTTAGTAAATAGAGAACAGATTCAAGTTGAATCATATGTAGTCTAAAGTCGACCAAGTACTTAATATACTACTTAATATACTATAATAATATACTACTACTTAATATAATGCTATTTAATATATTTGATATACCATATTTTACTTAATATACTACAAATAAATAGAAATATATATTACCAATTTCGAAATATATTAAATCGTATTTTGTGCTCTGTAAAATAGGTAATTTTAAAAGTAATAGAAATAATATTTTGTACACTTGCTGATTTAAAAATAATTTTCATAAAAGTGAAAGTTTTAAAGTAATGCATTTTTTTTATATATATTTTATTTTTATTTTATAACTATATATAATTATATTATTATTATTATTTTAATTAATTAATCCACCAAATTACGAGTTTATTATGATTTCCTTAAGTTAATGTTAACTCCCGTAGATAATGATAATTATAATTTGATTTTAAAGTTAATGTTATCTGTAATTTAATTTTCTGGGGACAATATAGAGGTTTTTTGTATTATTTAAGACGGTGCTGTTTAAAATTATTTATTAGAAAGGTAAATTTATAAAGTTTACATTTTTTTATTTTTACAACACAATAATGAATGGTTTCAATAGTTGATCATTCACTAGAATATTAAGTGTTTTTATTTTATCCTTTCCCTTTTTTTTATATTATATAACTTAAACAAACATTAGATTATTTTCTACAAAAAAGAATAAGGAAGAAATCCAAGGAAGAATTATAAGGAAGAATTCTAAGGACCAAAGTCTCCTGAGATGTTTATCAATATGCTAATCCGGCTCAGGAATGATTCTGGGTGCGCATCGTAGTCAGTCCCCTTAAAAGTCTGTTTTCCAAAATATGTGTTACTATGTAAAAAATTTCATCCTTTTTTTAAATGAATGTAATTGTAGGTTATTTGGTATGAGTCGTGGTCTGGAATACAAGGAGTACGTGATTCGAATCCCTTCGGAGCAACGTATTTTTATTTCTTCCCCTTTGCATTGGAATGGAATATTCCTTATAAAATGTCAGGAACGCGCCAGGACATCTTTCGTTTATAACATATCAGGACATCATTCCATTATAAAATGTCAGGACATCATTCCTTTATAACATGTCAGGACACCATTCCTTTATAAAACGTCAGGACATCATTCCTTTATAAAACGTCAGGACATCATTCCTTTATAACATGTCAGGACACCATTCCTTTATAAAACGTCAGGACATCATTCCTTTATAAAACGTCAGGACATCATTCCTTTATAAAACGTCAGGACATCATTCCTTTATAACATGTCAGGACACCATTCCTTTATAAAACGTCAGGACATCATTCCTTTATAAAACGTCAGGACATCATTCCTTTATAAATCGTCAAGACATCATTCTATTATAACATATCAGGACGTCATTCCTTTATAACATGTTAGGACATCATTCCTTTATAACATGTCACTACATCATTCCTTCTTAACATGTCCTAGAGTTAACCTTGACCTTTATGTATTATTTTTGTTTTATACTTTTTTTCTTGCTCTGCTAATAAATTTAGCAAAACGTCTCAGCATAAGCTTTCTCACCTTATTTTAGTTATCAGCATCTCGCTAACATAACCTCAAATTAAAACTTTCCTATTTACTTCGAAAAGATTGTCTTTTCATTTCTTTGGTTTTTAGGAGTTGCTCATATATGCAATATTTTACATTATCTTCATCAGGTAGGAAAATAGTTGTCACATCTGCGAATAAAATGAATTTTGGTACTTTTGCTATCTTCATGGGAAAATATCTTTTGCTGAGAACAAACAAATTAAAAAAACTCTCCAACAGATATTTATCTTTAGCATATTGAATTGCATAGCTGAGTTAACAGTAAAGTCCATGTAATTACATAGTTTGAAATACTTTGGTGTACAATCAATGAGTAATGATATAGCTGATAAGAGCGTGTAATACAGACTGTACATCAGTTTATATAAGCCTATAATTAGCGTAGTTTATTGTAATATACTGCGGAACTTTGTGGGAGTCGCAGGTCTTCATATAGGTGCAATTATACAGGTAAGCCAGGTGACAGCTTGGCAGGACAACTAACCCCAGCGAAACATACATTGTGCTAAGTATTAAGTATATACGAGCTTTGTTACCGTAATGTATAATGACTTATTTATAGTCCCTTTACTTACTTACATCTCCCTCTCGGTTTAGCATGATTCATCATATTCCATCTACTTATATTAATTTAACGAGCTGTCAAGCCCGTGTTAATGGGCTGAAGTTTATATTTAGAAATATAAGTCAAAAATAAATTAATTTAGATAATTTATTATATCTATTCGAAGACAAACAAATCAAAAAATATATATATATTTTTATTGGAATAAATGTGGTTTAAATTATAATATAATTATTGGGACTATTTACATAAACTTAGTAATAGATAATATACAGAATTAATAAGGTTATTTGTAAAAGTATTAAATAAATCATGAAATAAAAATAATTATAATTAGTGAGGAATAAAATATGTAAATTGGAAACTTTAATAATTGAATGACTTGTTAAGTACCTAAGTAATAAAATTATACGTTTAGTAAAATAAATAATTAAAATAACACAAATTTCATTTTTTTTGACCAACTCAAGCCTCAGTGTAAGCTCCACGGCTTTCAGTCGAGTTACGTATTTACACTTATTAATAAAAAATAAAAAATATACAATTTAAATTCATAATAATATGAGGATTTTTCCAGTCGGATTGGACCAATTTCCGACCAAACGCAAAAAACCGCGAGTCTCTAGGTGGTCTAGAAGTACCCAAACATTTTGAATAGCGAGTCTATTGGATTTGGTTACGTAGGTCAACCTAATTTTTTTAGGTTATATTTTATATACTTTTTTTTTTATAAAATTGTTAATAACTTTGGTTCTACTCAAAATGTTTGGATGAAAACAAGCCTACAAATTGCGCTCACCACTGAAAAAAAAATTAATCGATATCGTTTTGCCAGTTTTGTGCCTATTAAGTCTGACTGGGGCGATAGACACACATACATACACGAAAAAAGTTAAGGTTGGATTCAGTTTTTGGAATGTATAAAATGAAAAAGTATCCAACAAATTTTCAATTCTGACCAATGCACATACAAAACTTTAATTTTATATATATATATATATATATTATATATATATATATATATATATATATATATATATATATATATTATATATATATATATATATATATATATATATATATATATATATATATATATATATATATATATATATATATATATATATATATATATATATATATATATATATATATATATATATATATATATATATATATATATATATATATATATATATATATATATATATATATATATATATATATATATATATATATATATATATATATATATATATATATATATATATATATATATATATATATATATATATATATATATCTATAGATATGTGAGGAAGAAAGAAATGTGTGAGCACAGGAAATGAATTACTATCTACTCACGGCTGTAATGTATCGGTATCACCTTACTGATAGGTGAATGAGAGTGATAACGTATTTAAATTATGTAAAAATGTAAATATTAAGCAATATGCTTTCTTTCATTTTTACTCAAAGCTAAAATAGTAAAGTTCGTTCAACTCCGTACATCAAATGTGTTTAGAAAAAAAAAAAAAAAAATCCTATTTATTAGAGTAAATCAGTTTAGAGATATAATAGTGCATTACGCGTCGAGTGCAGAAAGAAGCATTTTTCTTGCGAGTGTGGAGTTTGCACCCGAGCGACAGCGAGGGTAGTAAAACCACACGAGTTGCGTACCATACTTTATCTACGATTGTTAGATTTAAATAATAAATACAGAAAAAATAAACTTGCTGTATGTAAGTTCGTATCTCTCTCTTGATAAAGATGGCATTCATTCTTGAGTTGTATTTTTTGCCGAATTAATTATTTCTGAAGGAGTATTATTCTCTACATTTTCGTCAAAGGCACTTGATTCATTCATTGTTTTTCACTAAAAACTCGATATAAACAGTTACTTCAATAAAAGAACAGCATATTAGTTTTGTTAAATGTAAACAAACTCGCTAATCGCGCGTAAAGCTGAAGAATTCCTCTTCTTTACCGCCCTAGGGTGGTAAAGAAGAGGAATCCTTCAGAACTATGAGACGCGCTTGCACAATGAATACAAGTACGTAAATAATCACTTTCTACGCATCTAAACAGAGATACAATGTTTATATTTCGTATCAATCGTAGATAAAAACTTGTCTACGATTGCTCTGTTTATATCGAGTTTTTAGTGATAAACAATGAGTGAATCAAGTGACTTTGACGAAAATGTGGAGAATAATAATCCTCCAGAAATAATTAATTCGGCAAAAAATACAACTAATGAATTAATGCCATCTTTATCGAGAGAGAGATACGAACTTACATACAGCAAGTTTATTTGTTTCTGTATTTATTATTATATCTAACAATCGTAGATAAAGTACGGTACGCAACTCGTAAGAAAACTGCATTTTGCTTTTCTCGTGTGGTTTTACTACCGTCGTTGTCGCTCGAGTGCAAACTCCACACTCGCATGCAAAATGCTACTTTCCGCACTCGACGCGTAATGTACCTACTATTAAGTTGTCAGTCAGTGGTCAATATAATAATAAATATTCTGTTTGAATATATATTCGAAGATAATGTATCTTTTTAAACCCCTTTAAAGCTTTCATATTTTAACTAAATTAATTTTCGTTAATCGTGTACAAATTCCAATTCAATTTGAAACAGTCATTCATGAAGTAGAGAAGAATTTTCTTCTTCGAAGAAGAGTCTTCTTCTTCACTCTCCATAATAAAGAAATGATAGAGAAATCATTATTATTATTTGATTTGTTCTTGTATATTAGTCCACAGGCCACCATAAGAAGTGAGTCGCTGATTGATAAAGTTTTCTTACCTTATGGAATCGCTTATTTATGCCTTGTCCACCGATGAATTGGGTATATGGCAACTGGGCGCTGGGCCATTTCTTTTTTGTTGACATGCCAAACTTGCCCTTCTGCGGGAACATTGAAAAGATATAGATAAAGTTTTGATTTTCACAGGATCGTTTAATTAAATTATTTAAAAAACAGTGGTAAAGGTGGCCACCGATAAAAGTGGGCCGTTTGGGGTGTCCACCGCCCCAAACATATCGCTCTGCGGGGACGTTGAAAAGAAAACGGCCCACTCATATCGGCGGCCACCTTTACCACTGTTTTTTAAATAATTAAATTAAACGATCCTGTGAAAATCAAAACTTTATCTATATCTTTTCAATGTTCCCGCAGAAGGGCAAGTTTGGCATGTCAACAAAAAAGAAATGGCCCAGCGCCCAGTTGCCATATACCCAATTCATCGGTGGACAAGGCATAAATAAGCGATTCCATAAGGTAAAAAAACTTTATCAATCAGCGACTCACTTCTTATGGTGGCCTGGGGACTATATCCATTGTCATGGCTAAGCGATGCTGCTTAATAAAAAAGATTAAAAAAATGTACTCTTTTTCTTCTTATTTTCTTTTTCTTTTTTTGTGTCTATCACTCAATAATAATTATATTTTCAAATAACTCTATTTGTTACTACTACTATTGGTATTTTAATTCTGATACTTATTATTATTATTACTGTATTGTTTTATATGGGTTTATTTTATTTTATTTTTTTTTTTTTTTTATACATTATGATTTTTAGTATTGATTATTATATTTTAGTATTATTTGTTTATTACTACCACAGAAAGGAGTCACTCCTGTTCACAAGCTCTGCTTATTGGGAGTGCACCTTTTCTTTTCTATACTTACTTATTATTTTAACAAATGTTTTTGTTGTTAATCATGTTTAAAAAAAAAAAAATAATAATTATAATTTATTGTATGAAGGTGAAATATATTTTATTTTGAATTTTGAATTTTTTGAATTTGAATTTTAAAGAAGATGATTTGAAATCCTTGGAGGAGTGTAATACGTGACTTTAAATTATTAATACGTAAATATGCGGTTAATTTTTTTTTTTATATAGATAAGAAGATGAAGGGGATCTGTTGAAATTTTTTTTTTTAGTGTGAGAGCTTGTAATATAATCTATTGGAAGAAGTGTGAAGACGTTTCAGAAAGCATGGCATTCCGTCTTCATCAGGTATAGAGCCGAGTATCTCAGGATACCCTTCTACTCTGTAACCAAATAACTTGACTACATACCAGGACCTGAAAACACTCGGAACAATGAACAAGTTAAAAAAGAGAGAAACCAAATATAAATAGTCAAGAGTAAATATACAGATCTTTATTTAGAGTAGCAGGTTGTGTCGGCGCCTCACTGTGTATACAGGTTTGATCTCAAGGAATGCAGGTTCTCTTGTCACTCAGTCATGTTAAGCATTATACCTAACTTTCATTCAGGTATTCTTTATTCTTACTGTCAACAAGAAATTTCATATTCTTTCATTGAATCATTCAAACACCACTCGTATACTTTCCTTATCTTTCTTTCCTAACATTCTTCTTTCCCCTGACTTTCTTATCCACGATTTTTTACTATTTTCGTACACTTTCCCAAAAAGAAAATGTATATTATTTGTTTACTGTGTGCTATTTGTTTGCTGTATGATAAAGTACGTGCTAATTGTTTGTTGTGTGATACATTATGTTCAATTTGTTTACTGTGTGAGACAGTGTGTGCTATTTGTATGATGTGACATATAATGTGAGCTACTTGTGCTTTGTAATACAGTGTGTCACCTTATATTGCGTTCTAGCTTACCGAAGGTAATCGAAGCTATATGATACTTTTGAAGAACGAAAATATGTTATTGAAGCGAGCGTAAGCGAGCTTCTTACATTCAACAAACTATGCATCTTGTCTGTCTGTCTGTCTGTCAGTCAGTAACGTTTACGCGTGTGACGATAACTTGAGTAAAAGTTGACTGATTTAGTTGAAATTTGGTATACATTATCCTCTTACTAATACTCAGGCTAAGTTCGTTGGACAGCATGATCCGTCCAAGAGTTCGCGCGCAACGCTCGGGTAAACGAGAGGTTCAAAAATTAAATTGGACTTTCAGGACGGGAAAAGATTCTATCATCATCTATTCGATGAGACGAACATTTTTTAGTAAAACCAACAGCGACACCGCTATCAATTAATAAAGATCGCTAAAACTATTAAAGCTGATCTAAAAGTTCAGAATAGAGAATTCAACTTTTTTTACCGATATCTTACGTTCTAACGTAAAGATTTTAATAAAACTTCGTATACACCATCTAATGCACAATTGAAACAGGCATGCAAAATTTCAATTTGATACATGCAGTAGTTTTTTTGTAGCAAAGAGATAAATTTTATAATAATTGAAAAGGAGATGTACTACTACTATACCCATTATCTATCAACTCATCATGATTCATGATTATCTATTTTTTCAATATTAAATACATATTTATTACTATACGCTCGCTTCAATGGTAGAGCCACGCGATGCCTAGGGTATCATCGATTTCAAAAATTCCAAGGCAGACGTCCGATTCAGAAATCTGAGGAAATTTTTGGTTCTGTTTTTGGTGTCTGTTTGACGGTCTGTCACTCAATTTTTGTGAACCTACGTATATCTTAAAAACTACCCGATCGTTTTTAATAGAATTTGTATGGCAGGTCATAATTAGTCCATAGTTGGTCCCATATTGCCAATCTCTGTATGCTAAATCTCCACCTGGAAGCATATTTATGTATATGAAACATACACTATTATGTCATATCTCTAGACATTGAAAGGTTTGATGTCATGACGAGTCAAACTGTCAGTCTTCACACAACTTTCCTGTCAAAATCAGAAAACTCTCAAACCATTACAATCACAAATTTCACACATACACTATCCAAACTTACTTGTCAAATAACAATCTTGACATACGTATACTTGTCACACAGGCTTGACAAACCAAGGTTAACATATTTACTTGTCACACAGGCTTGACAAACCAAGGTTGACATATTTACTTGTCACACAGGCTTGACAAACCAAGGTTAACATATTTACTTGTCACACAGGCTTGACAAACCAAGGTTGAAATATTTACTTGTCACACAGGCTTGACAAACCAAGGTTAACATATTTACTTGTCACACAGGCTTGACAAACCAAGGTTGACATATTTACTTGTCACACAGGCTTGACAAACCAAGGTTGACATATTTACTTGTCACACAGGCTTGACAAACCAAGGTTGACATATTTACTTGTCACACAGGCTTGACAAACCAAGGTTGACATATTTACTTGTCACACAGGCTTGACAAACCAAGGTTGACATATTTACTTGTGACACAGGCTTGACAAACCAAGGTTGACATATTTACTTGTCACACAGGCTTGACAAACCAAGGTTGACATATTTACTTGTCACACAGGCTTGACAAACCAAGGTTAACATATTTACATGTCACACAGGCTTGACAAACCAAAGTTAACATATTTACTTGTCACACAGGCTTGACAAACCAAGGTTAACATATTTACTTGTCACACAGGCTTGGCAAACCAAGGTTAACATATTTACTTGTCACACAGGCTTGACAAACCAAGGTTAACATATTTACTTGTCACACAGGCTTGACAAACCAAAGTTAACATATTTACTTGTCACACAGGCTTGACAAACCAAGGTTAACATATTTACATGTCACACAGGCTTGACAAACCAAAGTTAACATATTTACTTGTCACACAGGCTTGACAAACCAAGGTTAACATATTTACTTGTCACACAGGCTTGACGAGTAAAGTTTGACAAACTTACTTGTCAAACAGTTTTGACAAAGACAAGTTTTACAACCCTCTTCAATAATATATTATTATTTAAAATTTCACAGTAAAAAGTTTATTATTATATTTATAATGTAATCCCAACAATCATTGAATCATATTACATAATTATGTACAAGAATGTAAATACAGATTTACATTATGTGTAAACAAAGCTATTTATATAGCTTGCTGAGGTAACAGGAAATATTGTTAACGACCTGGTCGATTACCGAACTCTGTTAATTGACTTAGAAACTAAAACCAAACAGAGATGTGTTAGCCAGGAAACTGGCTGCTATGTTATTACTGTTAACAAATCATTCCTACGCCTACGTCTTATTCTCGAATCTTTACCATCTATTCTTGGAGCCTGTTTCTCCTTATTCCTTACAATTAGCATCTAACGTCTTCTAACAAAGCACTTTTATATGAACACCGCCTTCAATATATTTGTTCACCAACGCATACATTCAATTAAAAAACTTTATCGTACAGGAGAAACAACTTTTTACATTTAATAATTTATTATTTAACAAATAAATAAACTGAGAAATGAGTACTGAAAATGAGTAAAAGAATTTTAACAAAAATATAATAAATGTAGTTTGACAATGAACAGAATTAAAACAAAGTATAGAGAACTTAACGACAGAATGTAGAACTAAATGGCAGGATGTAGAACTAACCGGCAGGATGTAGAACTTAACGGCAGGATGTAGAACTAAACGGCAGAATATAGAACTAAACTGCAGAATGTAGAACTAAATTGCAGAGTGTAGAAGTAAACGCCAGATTGTAGAACTAAACGGCAGGATGTAGAACTAAACTGCAGGATGTAGAACTAAACTGTAGGACATAGAACTAAATGTATTAGGCATATATAAGAAAGTTCAACAAAGGTATGAAGAACAAAAATCAAGTTTGAGGGTGTATTAAAATATGCATAATACAGGGTGGAGAGCGGCAGACGTATGAATTTGAAGAGGGAATTGCTCCCTTCCTATTGGTCCTAGACGGTTGAGAGTAGGGTCGTTTGAAAGAGGGGGACGGGAAGTTTATGTTCCACGTTTCAGCAGGACGGGGCCACAGCCCACACAGCAAGGGTTTGCGTAAATTTTTTGCAAGACAGATTTCCCGGGCGTCTCATCTCTTTAAGGTGCGATTTAAACTGGCCAGCAAGATCGCCTGATTTGGCTTTTTATGATTTTTTTGTGGGATACCTTAAATCCTAAGTGTGCAGCGATCGTCCCAGAACCCTGGAAGCCCTCAAGAACAACATTCGAGCCAAAATTGCCGAAATTCCTGTGGAAATGCTCGAAAGAGTGCACAAAAACTTCGAAAAAAGGCTTAATCAGTGTTTGGAGTGTAAGGGGTACCTCTTATCCGATACTTTGTTTAAATCTAGGTAAATTTAAATTTCCCATGTTATTAAATCTGGAAAAAAAATTTAAAAAAGTTATTTTGTAACATTCTGTGTTTTATTACATTTTCAAATTCATACGTCTGCCGCGCTCCACCCTGTATTAAACAAAGTAAAGAGACATTTGGATATGGAAATGCGTACGGACGTTGAACTGCAGTACAATAATATAATTTATCTACGATTAATAAGAAATATACACATTGTATCTCTGTTTAGATGCGTAGAAAGTGATTCTTTTAGTAGTTGTATTAATTGCGCATACGCGTTTTATAATTCCTCACCTTTTCACACGATTAGCGTGTTTGTTTACATTTAACAAAACTAATTTGATGTTTGTTTAATTAAAGTAGCTGTTTTTTCCGTATTTATTATTAAAATCTAACAATCATAGATAAAGTACGGTACGCAACTCATGCGAAAACTGCATTTTGGTTGCAAAGTGCTACTTTCCGCACCAGACGCGTAATGTACTATTTTTTTTTTAATGAAAAAGAAACATGGATTAGTAGTAATAGAAAAACGTATGAAGAACTAATTATAATAATTAAAACAAAGCTACAGTTACTTGAAGCTTGTGGATTAATTAAATTATATAAGTTAACAGAAAGCTGCTAAATGCGCAGTAAAAACGTCTCATTCTTTTTCTCTCACTTTTAAGTTTTTACAATTGAGTTGGATTATTTTTGTTTTAATATGAGAGATAACAAAAAAAAAGTTAAGTGGGAAGATTATCACAACACTTCTTCAAAAAAACACTCCTAAAAAAAGACAATAGAGGTATTTCAAAGTGAACTTGACAGGATGGGGGCTTTACAGAGACCATTGATTCATGATACCATCCTTATTGGGTAATTAGTAGTTCAGGGTATTAACAACACCTATTCAATACTTTTTGGGGATTTCAATTGGAGAGGGGGGTAAACAAAAAAAAGTAAAAAATATTTTTACCAGCCCCGAAAAAAAAAGTATAAATAATAGTGCATATAGAATATAGACTCGTCTACCTATTGTCAATGAAAAGGATGAGATAAAAAGATGGAGGAAGAAAAAAGATGAATGTTATGTTGACAATATAAGTTGTTTTTTTTTTTAGTTAGATGAGATGATCCATTGAAAGCGGTTTTTCAATTGTCAAATGAAAGACGGGGGGGGGGGGGGGCATCTCTAACTTTGAGGAATGTTCATTGTCGAAGCCGCTAAAGCATCCTTATAGGACTATTATGGATGAGGGCGAGATCTAAAACAAGTCCAAGTGGCATTGTTTTACATCTTAAGTATGTCCTATCATGTGGTCCATGTCACTGTGACATGTCAGTCTAGTGACATGTGAATCTAGTGACATGTGATACTGTGCTTCGGAGTTCCTTTCTACACCGCACTCCATTCCTTCACAAATAACAAACCAATAATCAATGTATTAACAATTAATCTCGCATCCAAATCTTATCGCAGTAGGCCCAGTCAATTTATCCATCCAGAGCCATGCAAAAAGCCCATAAACGTTTTTCAATAAAGACCTAATTTTAAATTGGGCTTAACCTTCTATAGTCCAGTCAAATTAGACACAAAAAATCCCGTCAAGTGCTTACCAGCAAGCTACTAAAAGGATTTCTTTGATTATAAATGTTCAAATATCGTATATTATTATTGACATTTTCATGTCTTGGCTATGGCACATAACCTCCAAAAGCGTTACCAACAACTAGCGTTACACGAGTAGGGAAGATATAGGAACAGGGAGTTAGGAAGATATAGGAGGTGTTCAATCGAGTCTGCCCGCTCTCAGTAGGTATAGTGTCTCCCACTACCATGCTTGGTATAGGGCCAAACCACCCCTGCCCTCCCGATCGGCTAGCTACCACGTATCACTCTCTTCGCTTCTCGCTGCCACTCCAGTAGTCACTCACGAGCCCCAGCGGCGCCCCCCCCCCCCCCCCCCCCTCTCCTCCAACTACAACTTCTGTTCTACTGCTCCTATTTGCATCGGTGGCGCCATAACCCTTAGAATTTTATTGCTAATAAACTTACATACATAAAATTTATTTGTTGCATTATTATTTTTTATTTTTGTTAAACTATAATTTTTGGCATTTATTATAAAAATATGGGTGAAGAAGCTAAAATATTACTTCTTAATAAACTGGAAAAGAAGAAAAGTACTTTCTTTCTTCGTGCACTACATATTTTCGATTTAATTCCTAATTTACAAACCCAAGAATCTGCACACTCGAATTTTTTGACATTTTCATGTCTTTACTATGGCTCATAAACTTGAAAAGCGTTACCAATAACTAGCGTTACACAAGCGTTACCAAAAAAACGACACCAAAAAGCGTTACATGAAAATGTCTCACTGTCTTGCAGACTCATATGCAAGCAATTTAATCTAAAATGTATAAAAAGTTGCACACACGGAAAAGCAAGGTGTGCATATATAGTCCAGGAGATAGCGTGCAAAAATGTGTCTGACTAACATCAAGCTAGAAATTTGTGTATAAGAAAATCTTTTGGTGCCTTTTAAGAATATGTGGTCGACTAAGTTCGTCTGTGGGACATAGCCTGGCAATAGGCATTTGAAATAATTTATATAAAAATACCATTTTTAAAAACTTTCTTATTTTCAACTTCATTTTTTAGTTTCTGTATTCTTCACCTAAATTGTTTTCATGTGCAAAATTTGGGGAAGATTGAAAGACGGGAAGTGGTTCAAAATTGGGGTAATAGGTGTGCGATGAAACTTACAAAGCAAAGTAATATAAGACTAGTAAAAACAAACCGGTGGAGAGCGGCCATGTTCCACCCATTTTGGTGGACAATATGATTTTCATGATCCTAAGTACAAACTTAGTTAGTAGACCAATAATCAAGTTGATGGTAGTTTGTCACTTAATAAAGAAGTCACCTGTTAAGTGAGAAAGTACCGTCAACTTGATTTTAGTGTATGTATATCAAATTTATTACTACACACAGTTCTGCAAAACAAAGCTAAATGTAATTTTCTAAACTACTTTTGTGTGCCGAATGCTACTTTCCGCACTCGACGCGTAATGTACTATTAATTAGTTTGTGATATTGATTGAGTTAGTTCCATATGGTATCATTTAAGTGATTTTTTGTGAATATTTGTTTATTAAAACTTCATTTTTGTAAATAAATATATAACTACGAAGATAAATATTCTTCATGAAACTTTACTCTATAAAAATTTTGCATATTACATTTTTTTTTAAATTTTCCTAATAACAAATCAGGCGTCTTTTGTCGATTGTATATGAGCGTGTAATATAAGAATTGCTTATATTCAGATACAAAAAAACAAACCAAGATCCATAAACAGCTTTTTTCGCCAAGTATGCATAAATTTTGTATTCTCAACATTTTGTCTCCATCCATATATAAATCAGCTGTTTCGCTACTTTTCTGTATTATAAGCAAACATAGACATGTTAAAATAAGAGTCTAAGAGACGGCGCCAATCAACTCATTGTCACAAGGTTTTTTTATTCTGTAACACATAGAAGTGGCCAACATTATTATATTTTTTTTAATGAATGAAACCCAGTCAGGCCTTTAGATCCTCGAGAGACGAAAAATTATTAACAATGACAAATTGTCATTTATCTACAAACAAAATGTCATTACGTTATTTATAGTTCAAACAAGTATTTAGATGGTTTTAATAAATTCATAAGGGGGGGGGGGGAACAAAATTACATTAAATCGAGGTGAGAAACGTAATATTTAGGAGGGGGGGGGGGGGGAGAGAGTCAATATTAAGATACCAACTCAGCTTGACTGTAATGACGCCGGGTTCCTTTTATATTTAACAAAATCCACAGCTGTTTT